>CAMZMU010000048.1:62492145-62686346 GCA_947311845.1 Poa pratensis | reverse complement strand
AGAAACACACTACTCGATGACTTGCGAGATACATTCGCAAACCTCAAACGCTTCCACATCATGCTCAACCCGAAGAAGTGCAGTTCGGCGTGCCAGACCGGGCAACTCCTCGGGTATCTAGTCTCAGCTCGAGGAATCGAGGCGGACCCGGAGAAAATACAGGCCTTCTTGACGATGCAAAGGCCTTCAAGCTCCACGACGTGCAAAAAGTTGGCGGGTTAGAGTAGCAGCACTCAGTCGATTCATCAGCAAGCTGGGCGAAAAGCACTCCCGTTCTATCGACTGATGCAGAAGGCAGATAAGTTCGAGTGGACGCCAGAAGCCGAGAGCAGCCTTCACGGACCTCAAGCGAGTCCTCACAAGCCCTCCTTCCTCGTAGCACCAAGGAACGCGAGCCACTATACTATACGTCTATGCAACCAATAGGGTGTGTGAGCACTGTTTCTGGTGGTCGAACGCAGAGAGGAGGGACACGCCCAAAGCATACAACGTCCGGTCTATTACTTGAGTGAAGTGCTCTCCACGTAAACAGCGGTACCCGCACTATCAGAAGCTGGCTTACGCCGTGTTCATGTCCTCAAGAAAGCTGACGCATTACTTCTCCGAGCACACCGATCACTGTATCAGCACTTCAGGGATCGGGGATATCCTCACAAACCCAATGCAACGGGGCGAGTAGCAAAATGGCTCATCGAGCTAGCACAAGAGTGACATCAAGTATGATTACCCGAAGGCAATCAAAGCACAAGTCTTACCCGACTTCACACCGAGTGGATTGAAGCTCAGCTCCCAGGAGCACCAGATGTGTCCAATTCCTGGACATGTACTTTGATGGCTCGAAGAAAACGAAGGCGCAGGCGCGGGTGTCATCCTCATATCACCAAAGGCGACAAGCTTCGCTACATCCTGCAAATGGGATTCGAGTTCCCATCCAATAACGAGCAGAGTACGAGGCCTGATCCACGGCATGAGGATGGCTAAAGCACTCGGGTGCACTCGACTGATGATCTACGGCGACTCGAATCTGGTGGTGCAGCAAACAATGAAGGCTTGTGACGCAATCGCAGATAACATGTTCGCCTACCGTGACTTATACAACATCATGGAGGGCAGCTTCGAAGGGTGCGAGTTGCGGCACATAGGGCGTGAAAGCAATGAAGAAGCAGATAAGTAGCCAACATTGGTGCGACCAAAGCACCAGTGCCACCTGGTGTCTTCTTCGAGCGCATAGAGCACAGATCAATCAAAAAGAAGCGGGCAACTCCTGCACCAGCCGCACCAGCCAAGAGCAAAACACCTAGCACAGAGGACCCACCAGTCGAGGTTACTCCTCATCGAAGCCAACTTGGACTCAACCTTCCTCGCATACATACTCCGCGGCGAGGTACCGAAGACTTCACAGAGTCAAGACGCGTTCTCGGCGATCTAAAGCATAACTGTCATCAACGGTTGAACTTTAAAACGCAGCATATCAGGTATGTTCCAGCAGTTGCATAGCATTTGAAGATGGCAAGCCATCCTTCGTGATATTCATGCAAGGTATTGCGGGCATCACCCAGCAGTCGATCACTCGTAGCCAAAGCCTTTCGCGCGGCTTCTACTGGCCCACAGCACTCAAAGACGCGGAGGACATAGTCAAAGGTGCATCGGCTGCCAAAAATTCGCCACAAAGCCACACGCACCCGCATCAGCGTTGAAGACATACCAATGGCCTGGCCTTTCGCCCAGTGGGGGGCTCGATATGGTCGAGGCCACTAAAAAATCCTCCCATGGGGCATACTCACCTTCTGGTGGCGGTCGACAAGTTCACCAAGGGATCGAAGCAGTACCCATCACAAGTTCGACTGCCACTAAGCAGTCAATTTCATAAAATCCACATATACCGCTTTGGTGTGCCCAGCAGCTCATCACTGACAACGGTACAAACTTCAGGCCGAGGAAATTCAAATCCTTCTGCAAAGAGCAAGATATCACGCTCAATTATGCATCTGTGGCGCACCGCAGTCAAATGGCCAAGTCGAAAAGGCCAATGGGCTTGTGACGAGTGGAATCAAGAAGCGCCTCCTGGTGGCCACTCAAAGGGCTGCGGGTGCTTGGGTAGAAGAGCTCGTCTGTGCTATGGAGCCTACGCACAACACCCAACGCTCAACGCAATTTACTCCATTTTTCATGGTCTACGGCGCAGAGGCAATCCTGCCATCAGACGTAAGGTTCAAGCGCCAAGGGTTCGAAGCATACAATGAAGACGATGCAGATGAAGCACTCGAAGATGCAGTCGACTTGCTCGAAGAAGCACGCAACACAGCACTAGCACGTACAGCTGTCTACCAGCAAGATCTACGCACTATCACAGCCGTCGACTGCGTACCAGATCCTTCGAGGTGGGTGATTTGGTACTTCGACGGAAGCAGAAGAAGGTGCATAATCTTGCTTCTCCATGGGAAGGACCCTTCATCATCACTGAGGTCATAGGTGGTGCATACAGACTGAAGCATGCGAAGACCGGCGAACTCTCCCACAATCCTTGGAACGTTGCGCAGCTGCGCCGTTTCTATGCTTAGATTGCTCAGTCGCATAATGTAATAGGCTCATATGTCGGATGGCTGCAGGTTTCAGACGCGCTCTTTTCCTTACCAGGGTACCTAAGGGGACTGGAAGGTTTTAATGAGGCGGCCTGCAGCCTAAAACAATCAATAAATGGAATATAGTCAACAAATTCCTCATACTTTTCATGCCTACTACTCGCGTAAATTATCAGCACAAACTTAGCCTCACCCGTATGCTCGGGTGCTGAGCTGCCTCATAACATAAAAGCTTTCGCTCCTTCAAACATAATAATTCAGCCACACTCGAATACTCGGGGGCTGGATCGTAACACTAAACACAAGGAAAAAGTTGCTCAACCCCAATCAATCACTCGGGGGCTGAGTCTGCAGGCATAAGTTGAAGCTTCAACTCTCATAAAATTCATAACCTCACTCGAGCACTCGGGGGCTATGTAATTCATGATCTATGTAAACTGTTTTTCATAAACCCCTCACGATACACTCGGGGGCTGCATACATACAAGTGAACAAATATGTACTAAGTGGCAAATTTACACTCGGGGGCTGTTCCCTATACATAAATACCCTAATCTTCTGGTTCATCCTTTGCTGGAAGAACAGGGCCCATAAGTTGCGCTTGATAGCAATCAACCAATGTCCTCGCGTGATCGAATGTTTCGTCAAGATTCGACTGGGACAAAGACGATCCAGGCACGGGTGGCCGTAGCTGCAAATTTGGACGTTGACTTCGGAGATATGCCATGGTTGCGTTGGCACCGTCCACAAGCTTCTGGGTGATGATCCTCGAATGGAACCTGTTGACCGAAGAGATCGAGCAACGCGTGGATTCCTTGAGGTTGTAGCCCAGTCGAAAAACCGTCTGGTTGATTCGACTGAAGGCCGACCTGCACAATTCAAGAAGCATAGTGCTCCGCCACACCCGATCTTGCAGAGTCGCGAGTATGCGTGCTCGGTGCTTGTCCAATCGAAAGTGCTGGCGGCCAGTCGTGGGTTCGTCAGTTGCCATGTTCAACTGCTCATCCACGCGAGCCTGCTCCGCCTGGAAATCTTGAACAAAACCTGCAACAACACAAGTTGGGTGAACAAAAAAGAAAAAGCTCGTGAACTCATAAGATCAAGGCAGTCATGCTTACACTCGAGCTGTCTGTTCACGATCTCCATCTCGCCAAGCACATACTCCTCCCGTTGGGTGGGTTTAAAGCAGGCCGTGCCCTCATCCTTTCCAGCTCGCTTCGGGCACTCGCCAGTTCCTGCTCCTGTTTCGCAAGTCGAGCCTTCATATAACGTATTACCGCGGCATCGTTTGACGCCTGAGCTCGAGATCGAGAAGGGGTATGATGCCGCGACGAACTGGATGAAGTGGCGGCTGGCTGTTTCTGTTCCAAGCATCATAAAAGTTTCATGAGAAACTAGTCACAAAGCTCAGACGAGCAACAACATACAGCTTTACAACCAGAATCATAACGAGGAACATAAATTCATACAAAGGTAGCAAAAGCACATGCATACTCGCATGGTCATAAGTTTAATTACAAGACATCAAAGGCGCGGCTGCCCTACTTCTCAGACATTGACTCTGAACTAGCCCTACTCGCACGAGCGGCGACCTCTTCTGCCCGGCGCTCCATGGTGGCCATAAAAGTTTCAGCCAACTTTGCGGCTGGCTCGTTCAAATGCTTTAGGGACACCAATTTCCTGCCAGGCTTACGAGGGAAAGCAGACAGAGCGGCTTCGAAGTCACCTCTATCCCATGACCTAAAAGGAGTTTGAGGGTGGTCTCTGAGCCGCGTACCGTCAAAGCGCGAGCAAAGTTCGTCATAGTCGAAGTTCCCGGGCCCAGACGTCTGCGAAGCCATCCACAGTCGAAGGAGGTTGGCTAGAGGGGAACACATCCTTAAACACGGTGCCGAGCGTGCTCGTAGATTTGGCGAGTGCCTCCTTGGCTTGGGTAGAGACGACATCCAGGTCGCCGATTGCGGGTGAAGCGACAAATCGACACTCGGTTGATCTACAGGTGTCGATGCCCCAACAGCTCCTTCAAAAAAGCAGAAGTAACAAAAAATGTTACATACTATTCAGTGGCAAAAAGAGTAGGCAAAAAGTGAAAGGCTCGACTCACCGCCTACGTCTCGGGTGAGGCTCGCCAGACGCTCAGCATAATTCTTCTCGCGCAAAGCGGCGGAGTCCTTGGTATCATCCAAGGCCTTCTTCGACTCCGCGCGCTCCTTGGGAGTGTCTCTTCTAGTTCTTTTGTCGGAGAATGACTCCCACGAAACAGGGATAGTCAAGCTCACGAAGAGAGTTCGTGTAAGGGGCTGAACACGTTGGTCAAACAACCCTCAACCTGCACGGCGACGGTGCTCGTCGAGCAAGAGGAGGGACATCACGACAGAGATGAACACCAGCCCGTACCCAGGTTCACGGCCCTCGTGTGGAGGTAACACCGCTACTCCTGCTTGTCTGTATTGCACTGCTTGTAGAGGTTACAGTACAATGAGCTTGCCGGGCTCTTTTGGCAATGGTGTACACAGGAAGGGAAGCAGTGGTCTTCTTCTTCCTTGCGCGTAAGTGGTTATGCTGGAATGAGAATGCGATCCCTTGCTACGGTGCTGCTCCTCTCCTTTTATAGGCGCCCCGGGCTCCTCCCTGCGCTTGCGCTACGGAAGGGCTATCACGTGGGCAGAAGGTAGAGCGTGGTGCACCGCAGCCGGCGGTCCATGGACGCGGTCCATGGGCGTAAAGCTGATGCCTGTGGCAGAGTAACCACCGTCCATGCAGGACGGCCAGCTGGGGCCGCAGAGGAACGTGGGGGTGCCCACGGTGACGTTGGCCGTGGAGCGTAGCGCCGGCCGGTCCCCTTATCACCAAAGAGGAAACCTTGTAGTCCGGTGCGGATGGCGCAGCTTTGTTGACCCCTTTAATCACCAAAATGGCAACTGCGGCGTCGTCGTCACCGCGCGCAGAGGCGCGCGTCACTCTGCGGCCGCTGCAGAGCCCATGTGCGCTCTGCAGAGGTTGCTTTGCAGCGAAGCGATCTCCACGAGGGCTTGGATGCCCTGTAGAGAATTCGGCGTTGACCTCTCTCCAGGGGAGATTTCCTTGAAGAGGGGGCAGCAGTGAGAGGGCCTCCGCAGGCCTCTGCTGCCTCAAAGCCCTCGCGAGGCAATTCGCCTCGCGAGGCTCTCCAAGCCGTAGGCTTGGTCCTTAGCGAAAATTGGCCATCAAGTGTCGAGGGCCGTAGAGGACAGGCCCAGCACACCCTGGATTTCACTGGGCCGACAGTAGCCCCCGGGCCCATGATGGGCACGATGTAGTCCAATGGACGCAGGCGAATCGTCATGGGCCCAAAGTGTCCGGCCGGCCTGAGACACGTGTAGGGCAGTTACGCCGCGACGACACGTTCTCCTCGGAGATGATGGGCGTAGTGGGGGGACCCACCACGTCTCGGTAACTGCTCTGAGGGGAATAAAGCCTGCAGCGCCGGTTCAGGCAGCAGTTACTGCATCATTTGCGCGCCCGTCTCCTCGCTCTTGACTTCTGCGCTTCTGTGTCTCCGGCGCTCCTCCTCCTTCACCGAGCTTCTCCGCCGCCCTTCTTTCTTCGACCATGGGTCCCAAGAAGGACAAGGCGGCAATGGCGAACGTACCGGCCGAGGCGCAGCAGGAGGACGAGTTCGCGCCGGCGCTGGTGGGGACTCGCATCCACACGGCGGAGGCGCTGGACAAGATCCGGCTGATGGCCGCAGGCAAGAACAACGAGCACGGCGCCACTGTTCTCAAGGCGGCGCGCTTTGGCAAGCTCGCGGCGGGGCTGTATCCCATTTTCTTCCAGACCATTTTCGCTGGTCTGGTGCCGCCATTTTCCCCCTTCCTGGAGGAGGTTCTGGCCTTCTATCAGATCCAACTTCTGCATCTGCACCCCAACTCCATCTTGATCCTCGCCATCTTCGCATATCTTTGCGAGGCGTATTTGGGGGTGATGCCTTCCGTGGCCTTCTTCCGGAGCTTCTACGCGCTCCGCTCCACGGCGCCTGGCGAGCGGTCAGGTTGTGTGTCCTTCCGCATCGCGGATGGGATGGGAGGCATCTACATCCCCATGTCCTGGGATGGCGACAAACCCGTCACACGGGTGACGAAGAAGGTGGACGATTTCCGCCAGCGGTGGTTCCTCGTGGACGCCAAGACGCAGAACTCCTTCTTCGACGTCCCTGAGGCGCCGCCGCTGAAGAACTCGAACTGGTCGAGTGCAACCTTCAAAGCCCGAAGATTGCTGACTTGGTCGCACGCATGAAGCTCGTCCGCGAAGCTGGCCTCACGGGGCAGATGGTTGCTGAAGACTTCGTGAGGCGCCGTATTGCTCCTCTCCAGAAGCACACGAAGCCGATGTGGATGTATTCAGGCCCGGCGGACCCGATGCGGCTGCATTGCAGCTCCCACACCCCCGACGTCATTGCTTCCATTATGGGCATCCTCTTCACCGCCCCGGAGGTTCCTGTGCCGCGCAGTGAGCTCGCGAGGCCCCTCCATCAGATTACTCCGAAGAAGCGCCTCGCGATCCTGGAGCTGATGCCGGAGTTCACCCCTCAGGGCCTGGCAGGGGAGGAGAAGAAGGAGGCCGCGGCGCCCGTGGTGGAAGAGGACTGGGCCTCGGAGTCACCCGCGCATCTGACGCCGATCTGGGCGTCACCTGTGGAGGGGCGAATCCCTCGGCAGGGGAGGCGAGCTCTTCGAGACCTGCTCCTCCCGAGGGAGAAGTTCTGGAGATTTCGTCCAGCGGGGACGAGGATTTCCTTGTGGCCCCTTCGCGCCAGGTCGCGGAGGGGGAGGAAGACAGCGATGAGGAGGCCGCAGCGGGACGCTGCGATCCCCGCTCCAAGGCTTTTCACGACAGGGCCGCCAAGAGCCCAGTGGGCACCCCTCTCAAGAGGAAAGCTGAGACTGCTCCTGAGGGGCCGGCTCTGGAGCTGCTTCGTCGAGGTCGTGGCGGTCGTCCACCACGGTGTGGGTTGACTCCCGCGCCAAGACATCTGGGTAAGCATTGGTCCCTGTTTTCACATCTTTCGAGAATTTTCTTGCTCCCCTCTTGAAGGCCTTCTTGCTTGTTTGTCAGGGATTTGGTGACGGCAAAACGCCGGAGGCTCCGCAAGGCCGCGGAGGTGGGGGCCTTGCCTCGGCAACCGTCGAGGGCCTGTGGAGCCCTCAGCTGAAGAGGCTGCTAAGCCCGTGGTGACCGAGGCCACGGAGCCGGTCGTGGAGGAGGCCACGAAGCCTGTGTCGGAAGAGGCTACAGGGCCTGTGGTGGAAGAGGCTACAGGGCCTGTGGTGGTTGCGCCTCTGGCCGGGGCGGCTGCTTCGTCTTCTACCGCGGAGGTGCGCCCCGAGGAGGAGGCGGTGGTGCGGACGCCAACACCGCCACGCCCTGTCACTCCACCAGAGCAGCAAGAGGAGGTCGCCACGGAGGAGGCGGGGAGCGGCTCGCCGGCGAGGAGAGGCGCCGACGTCGAGATGGGGGAGAACGTTCCTCCTCCGCCCCAAGGCACTGACGCTGAGGTGGAGAAAGACGTTCCTCCGCCGCCCCCCCTAACGCAGATATGAGGGGGCGGCGGCTTCTTCTGAGGCCGCAGCGGGCACGGCGGCGGCGGACCTCACGGTGGCTGGGCAGTCTTCCCCAGCCCCTGAGAAGACGACGGTGCTGGAGCCCATGGCCCCAATGACGGAGAGGGCTCGCTTCACAGCCCCCAGGCCAGGGTCGACCCGGGCCCAAGCTCGGAGACCCCACCCTTGAAACTAGTGCGCACGAGGGAGCCTCCATGTCTCGTGGGAGTTCGCGGGCTCTGGTCCTGGGCGGCAGGAGCTGGAGCGGCGCTCGCCGCAGCTCTACCTTCCGCCTGGCGAGGGGTGCACTGGACGGGCTGGAGGCCCAACTCGCTCTCGAGGAGGCCGAGCTCGCCAGAGAGTATGATGAACTTGAGAAGGCCTGGACCCGCTTCTTCGAGATCGTGGAGCACCGTCGCCACGACAACGAGGCCATGCAGGCGCAGCGAGAGGAGGCGCTGCGCTTCGCCAAGGAAGTCCGCGAGAGCGCGGTGCGCGAGGCTCAAGAGACCCTGGAGCCACTCCAGGCAGAGCGCCAGGCCGCTGCAGAAGATCGCGAGGCGGCCGTGGCGGAGCGCCAAGCTGCAGCCTCAGAGCGCGCGGCCCTCGAGACCACGCTAGCCGCTCAGCGCCAAGAGCTTGCTGACCGCGAGGGGAAATTTGCTGCGGAGTCGGAGGCTACGCGAAGTCTTTGGACCAACACCGCGTGTCTTTGGATGCCCGTGAGCAAGCACTGGCGGCGCGCGAGGCGGAGGTGCTCAAGCGCGAGGAGCAGCAACTGCAGGCTGACAGGGAGCTGTCCACGCAGCGCGCAGATCTTGAGGCGCGGGAGGGCAATCTGGCCGAGGCCATAGGCAAGCATGGTGAGGAGGTGGCCAGGCACAAAAAGCTTGTAGAGAAGTCCAACCGAAAGCTCGCCGCGAGGAAGGAAGAGGCTGAGAAGGATGCCGCCGCCAAGCAGAAAGAATACGCGCTGCCGTCGCCGAAGAATATGCCGGGAAATTCAAGAAGCAGGAGGACCGCTTCAAGAAGAAACGCGCGATGACAATGCCCGCATCGTTCAGCTGGAGCACCAAACGCCAACCTGAACTCCCAGTGAGGCGCGCCAGAGATGGTCGTCGCCGCGCGGAAGAGGCTCGCGAACGTGCAGATCAAGACCTCGCCTCCCTGATGGCTGATATGAGGAGCTGAACGCGCAGGTGGGCCCTGCTGTGGAGCGTGCTGCAGAGGCTGAGCACAGCGTGCAGGCGGCGCGGGTCTGACGCAGCAGCGGGAGCGCATGTTCAAGTCCTTGGTGACCCGGGGGAACACTCTCGCGGGGCAGCTAGGAGTGGATGCCCCTGCGTTCCCGTTCATGGGAACGCTGACGCCGCCACATACCTCGCCTACTTCGATCAGCTCTTCACCGCGCTCGAGGGCCCTGTGGCGGAACTTGGCGATGTTGTTGAGGAGTGCCGCAAGCTCTTGACCGTGGCGATCGATCGCGTCTTCGCCAACCTCCAGCGCCTTCAACCCGGCTTCGACTACGAGTCAGTGACCGAGCCCGTCGAGGAGGACCAAGCCTGGAGCTCTCCAACTTGGTTCGAGAAGAAGTCAACGATTACGTCGACCGCTTCAAGAGGGTTGAGGCGGAGCAGGCCGCTGAGGAGGATGAAGGCGCCGAAGAAGAAAGGCTGAAGAGGACGGCGATGGTGAACCCTCTGCCTAGGCCACTCCTGCAACAAGATGCGCTTGACGCGCAACTATCTTTGTTTTAAGACTTGTTTTAATTCTCTGGCTTGTAAGATACTTTGATCGTACACATATGTGTGTGTGCCCCTCGATGGGCCTTTTATCCCTGTTCCATGTCTTTCTTCGCTCTACGTCGTCAGGACCCATCTCTTTGCGCTATGACACCGCCGCTGCGGTATGCCGGAGCGTGACTCGGCAAGGCCGGGGGGTGTTTAAGGCTTGGAGAGGTAAGGGCTCTCGAGTCGCGGTGCTCGAGGGCCCCCTTTGACGCACAAGCAGTCCATGGAGTGTGAGAGAGAAAAAACCCGCTCGAGGGACGACAGGTGCTCGTGAGAGGGAGAAAAACTCCTGAGGGGCGCGAGCGCTAGACTTAGCTTGGCGAGACTTTGGCCTCGTAGAGGGCGTTGGCTTCCCTGGTGGGGCGTTGGTTCCCTGATGGTGCGCTCCCTCTAGGGGTCGGAGCGTGACTTCTCGACCTTGGGGAGGACTCTTGTTCCCTGTATTGGTTAGAGAGGCAAACCCAAAGCAGGCACATGGTAGTAAACACTCATGCGCGCTTATAGGCTTCCTCATGAGTATCTCGCGAGGAGAGTAAGTACCAAGGTCCTTTGGTGAGGTGGCGTGTTTGGGAGCAAGCCCATGGGCCAGAGCTCTTTGGGAGGTAACAGGCGTGAGAGCGTGCTCACGTGTTAGAGCTCGGATCCTTTGGATTTTGCGGTGCTGTTGGGGTGCTCTTGAGGCACAGTCACCGTACTCAGCCCCCGCTCGCGAGGTGCGCATGGGGAAGAATATGAGCGCGAAATGAACTAAGATGATGAAAAGTAAAAACTCACCACCAAAATATTACATAGCGGCGCCTCAGCGCAATGTTTCATTGAGAAACGAATTGGTTCATTACACTTGGTGTTACCAAGATAAAGTTTTCCATGTCGAGGCATGGGGACCACATTCAGTGGCTGAGACTCTTCACGGCCTGCGGCGGCACGTAATCAGGAGAGCTCAGAGGGGCTGGCCCTCGGGAGGAGAAGCTTTTGTGAAGCTTGGAGGTGAAGTTGTGTGCTTCCCTCTAGAGACAAAAAATGTCTGGCGTGACTATGATCACGGGTAGAACTTGCGTAGATGCGCGATGTTCCATGGATTCTTGACCGGATGCCGTCCTCCGTTTCGAGGCGTACCGCGCCAGGCCTGGCGATGTGTGAGACCCTGTAGGGGCCTTCCCACATTGGCGAGAGCTTGTGGAGACCTTCCCTGGAGAGGATTCTCCTGAGGACGAGGTCGCCTGTCTCGAGAGTGCGGACGTATGTGGCGGCTGTGGTAGCGTCGCAGGTCTTGCTGGTACTTGGCTGCCCTGAGGGCGGCACGGCGGCGCAACCCGTCAAGGAGCAGCAGGTCGTCGCTGTGGAGGTCTGCTTGATCGTCCTCGTTGAAGGCAAGGACCCGTGCGGATCCATGCTTGATCTCTGTGGGGAGGACTGCTTCAGCTCCATACACGAGGGCAAATGGCGTCTCACCAGTGGGCTTCGTGGGGTTCGTGCGGATGGACCAGAGCACGGACGGGAGTTCGTCTATCCAGCCCTTGCCGTAGCCCTTCAGGCGATTGAAGCTTCTTGTCTTGAGGCCCTTGAGGACCTCAGCATTTGCTCGCTCGGCTTGGCCGTTGCTCTGTGGGTGAGCCACCGAGGCGAAGCAGAGCTTGGTGCCGAGGCTCTCGCAGTAGGCCCTGAAGATGCCGCTGGTGAATTGTGAGCCATTGTCGGTGATGATGCGATTAGGCACACCAAACGGCAGACCAGGCCTCTGATGAATTTTACTGCTGCCCTGGCCGGTATGCTGCGCACTGCTTCAACCTCTGCCCACTTGGTGAACTTGTCGACTGCCACGAAGAGGAAGCGGTAGCCCCCTTGCGATCTCGGGAAGGGTCCCAAGATGTCTAGCCCCCAGACCGCGAAAGGCCACGAGAGCGGGATGGTTTGGAGTCCCAGTGCAGGCTGATGGACTTGCTTGGCGTGGAATTGGCACGCATCGCAAGACTGGACGATGGTGGTGGCATCTTGAAGCACTTGGGGCCAGTAGAAACCGCTCCTGAAGACCTTGCCTGCCAGGGTGCGTGCAGAGGAATGGTGGCCACACTCTCCACTGTGAATGTCTCTGATCAGCATGCGGCCTTCCTCGGGGGGGACGCACTTGAGTGCAATTCCATTTGGGCGCTTGCGGTACAGGTCTCCCTCGAGGATGTAGTATGACTTGGCTTGTCGAGCCACTCGTTCTGCCTCCGCGTCTTCTTCAGGAGGACTCCCTTCAGCAGGTAGTCTTTGAGTTCGTCAACCCAGCCTGTCTCTTGATGCACCATAGCCAGCAGCAGACGCTCCCCTGAGGATGGACCGCAGTTGGGTGCCCCACCTACAGGAGGTGGTGGGAGTACTTCGTCTGTGCTTGTGGCTGCTGCTTCTTGTGGCTGCTTTATGGACGCCTTGGAGAGTCTCTCTTCAAAGACGCCGGCCGGCTGGGCCTGCCTTCGTGATGCTCGCTTGGCGATGTCATCTGCCTCCTGGTTCTCCTTTCGCGGGATGTGCATGAGCTCCATGCCCTGAAGTGCTTCTCGAGCTTGCGGACCTCTTCAAGGTAGGCGGCCATGTGGTCGTCTTTAGGCGTGTAGCTCTTGTTGGAGAAGTTAACCAGGAGCTGGGAATCACCCTTTATGAGTAAGTGCTTGACGCCAAGGGCGATTGCGGCTCTGAGCCCGGCGAGGAGGCCCTCGTACTCGGCGATGTTGTTGGAGATCTTGTCTATTGTGAAGCACAGCTGGATGGCGTAGTAGAGCTTGTCACCTTTTGGTGAGGTTAAGACAACGCCAGCCCCACCATTGCGGCAGGCGAAAGCTCCATCGAAGTGCATGGTCCAGTGGCTTGGCATTGTATCTCCCGATGACGCGGTTTCTTCTTCGCGAGGCTCTTCAGGAGTTGGGTCTGTCCACTCGGCGACGAAATCCGCCAGCGCTCTCCCTTTTATGACTCTTGTGGTGTCGAAGCGCAAGTTGAATGGTTGCAGCTCAATGTTCCATCCTGCGACGCGGTCAGTGGCGTTGGGGTTGCGCAGGATCTGCTCCAGGGGGAAGGACGTGACCACCGTGATGGGGTGGCCCTGGAAGTAGTGGCGCAGCTTCCTGGAGGCGATGAGTAGCGCGAGGAGGAGCTTCTGCTGCACTGGGTACCGCTCGCGAGCATCTCGCAGTACAGTACTGACGAAGTAGACTGGATGCTCGACGAGGGTCGTTGATGGTGCGGCAGCGTCGGCTCCCTCGAGAGGCTCCTCAGGACCTTTGGCGAGGTTTGCCTGTGGAGGAGCCTCGGCAGGGGTGCTCGTGGTGGACTCGACTTGAGGCTGTGGGTCTGGCACTGGGTCTGGAGAGACTGTTCCCTCGTCGGGAGGTTCTGGACTTGGTGTGGCAGTGCTTTTCTTGGGGAGAACTGGCTCTTCTCTTTCCACCACCAGGACGGCGCTTGCAGTTTGTGGAGTGGCTGCTAGGTACAGCTTCAGATGCTCGCCTGCCCTGGGGGCTACCATGACTGGTGAGCTAGCCAAGTATTTCTTCAAGTCCTCAAATGCTTTGTCGGCCTCTGGAGTCCACTTGAAGGTGCCGGATTTCTTCATGATCTTGAAAAATGGCAAGGCTCTCTCGCCGAACTTGGAGATGAAGCGGCCTAAGCTGGCCATGCATCCTGCTAGGCGCTGCATGTCCTTGAGGCGGCGAGGTGGCTGCATGTCTTCTATAGCCTTGATCTTGTCAGGGTTTGCTTCTATGCCGCGGTGGGACACGAGGAACCCGAGGAGCTTGCCTGAAGGCACCCCGAAGACGCACTTGGCGGGGTTTAACTTGATGTTCACCTTGCGCAGGCTGGCAAAGGTTTCCTCGAGATCCTTCAAGAGAGTGTCTCCCTCGCGAGACTTGACCACGATGTCGTCGACATAAGCTTCTGCATTTCTTCCCATCTGAGCCCCCAAGGCGATCCTCATGAGCCTCTGGAAGGTGGCGCCGGCATTTTTCAGGCCAAAGGGCATGCAAGTGTAGCAATACACACCACAAGGGGTGAGAAATGCTGTTTTCTCCTCGTCTTCCTTGGCCATTTTGATCTGGTGGTAGCCTGAGAAGGCATCCAGGAAACAGAGGAGATCACAGCCGGCGGTGGAGTCCACAATCTGGTCTATCCTTGGCATGGGGTATGGATCCTTGGGGCAGGCCTTGTTTACGTCTGTGTAGTCGATGCAGAGCCGGCCTCCTCCATTGGGTTTTGGGACAACCACACCGTTGGAGAGCCAAGTGGGGTGGGCAACTTCTCGAATGATGTCTGCTGCTTTCAGCTTCTCTACTTCTTTGATGATGAACGCTTGCTTCTCGGGGGCTTGTTTCCGCGCTTTCTGCTTTACAGGGCGTGCGTCTGGACACACGGCTAAGTGGTGCTCGATCACCTCCCTTGGTACACCGGACATTTCTGACGGAGTCCATGCGAACATGTCAGAATTTGCCCGAAGGAAGGCGACGAGCGCGCTTTCCTATTTGGGAGGCAAGCCAGCGCCTATGGTGACGCTAGCCCCCGAGCCGCTGGTGCTCAGCGACACCTTCTTTGTAGATGCTTGCTCTTGAGTGAACAGCTGTTTCTTCTTCTTGGGCCTCTCGAGAGGCTCCATGTCCTCGTCAGCGGGGAATGCCATGGCAGCGGCCTTGTAGGCGATCTCGACAGCGCGCGTGGCGTCCTGTACGTGACCACGTATGGTGATGGTGCCACCGCTGCCAGGGATCTTGACCATGTTGTAGGCGTGGTGCGTGACGGCCATGAACTTCGCGAGGGCGGGGTAGCCGAGGATGGCGTTGTAGGGCAGGCCAATGTGCGCGACGTCGAAGTCAATTAGCTCGGTGCGGTAGTTCTCCTGCGTGCCAAAGTGACCGCGAGCCTCACTTGCCCCAGAGGCGAGATTGAGCCGCTGGTGACCCCGGTGAAGGGCCTGGAGGGCATGAGCCACTCGTAGGGCACTTGAAGCGTCTCGAAGGTCTCGACAGAGATGACGTTCAGGCCTGCACCCCCATCAATGAGCGTCTTGCCGACGGCGATGTTGTTGATGGTGGGGGTGCACACCAACGGGAGGGTGCCCACAGTCTTGGTAGACTTGGGGTGATCTTTGGCGTCGAAGGCGATGGTGTACTGGGACCACTTGAGGGGGCGGGACGTCTCGACCCCGGGAAGCGCTGCGTTGAGCTCGCGAGCGAACTGCTTGAACTGGTTGTTCGACTTGGGCGCCTGGGATCCGCCGAGGATGCATGCCATGGCACCCTTGGGGGCCTGGTAGCCTCCAGGCTCTTCGTCGGGGAGATTGTTGTTTTTCTCGGCGGCATTCGCCTGAGTTCCCTGGGCCTCTGGAAGTTGCCCTTGCGTCCACCTTTGCGGTAACCACGGCCTCTGCCGCGGCCACCGCTGCCTTCTTCTTGCTCACGCTTCTTGCTCAGCTGCTTGAGGTCATAGCAGTTCTCCGTCGCATGGCCGCGCCTGTTGTGGTAGATGCAGAACGGGCGGTTGTCCACCTTTTTCTCGCCAGCCTCTGGGAGTCCTCGCGAACATGCTTGGCGTCGGGTTCAGCTGCCAGGACTGCGGTAGGCTTGCGCTTTGTCTCGTCACGCCTCTTCTGGGTCTTGGATCCCTCGACAGGGTCGTCTGTCGAGCCCACCTTGACGAAGAGGAGCCCTTCTTCTGCCTTGGCGCATTGTCTGCGATGTCGAAGAGCTTCACCACGGAGGAGAGGGTATCATGGATGCCGAGCTTCTCGAGCATCCTGTGGTTGGTGACGCCCTCTCTGAAGGCCGCAATGACGTGCGAGTCCGGGATGTTCGGGATCTTGTTGCGGACTTGGCTGAAGCGCTGGATGTACCTGCGGAGGGTCTCGCCAGGCTTCTGGCGCACAGCTCGCAGGTCGTTGTAGGTGAGGGCGCGCTCGTACGTGCCCTTGAAGTTCGCAACGAACTGCTGGCAGAGCTCCTCCCACGAGTCAATGGAATCCTCGGGAAGGTTCAGGAGCCACGACAAGGCGGAATCCTTGAGAGCGTGGGAGAACCAGTTGGCCATGACCTTGTCGTCTCCCCCCGCAGCTTGGATGGAGGTGGTGTAGAGCTGCAAGAACTCGATGGGGTTGTTCGTGCCGTCGTAGCCCTTGGGTAGGTCAGGCCTGAACTTCTGTGGCCAGACGACGCGACGCAGGTTGCGGGTGAAGGCCGCGCAACCTGTGGCGTACGAGGCGATGCCACCCTGAAGAGCACGGCGGTTCTGTCGCCCTGCTTGGCCGATTTCCTCGACGATGCGCTTCTGGAGGTCCTTCTGGCGCTCCATTTCCACCCGCGCGTCTGGGGGTGTCCGCTGCACGATTTGGCAATCGCGCGGCGAAGACGCGTGGGATGCGGCCTTGTGCGCCGCAGCTGGAGGCGGACCTGGCGGAGGCGGCGGCGGAGGCGGCGGCGGAGGTGCGCCATGCGCGGTGGTTCCAGCGCGTCCGGAGTTGTGGTGCACCAGAGAGCGCGACGCCGCGGAGCAGCGCGCGGTGCCGCCGCAATGTCGACGAGGTGCTGGAGGCGGCCGAGCCAGTTGTCGTGCGCCTCAGCTGTGGGGCGGTAGCGGAAGAGCTCCGCGGCCATGAGCAGCGCGGTGTTTGGGCTGGGCGCTGGACGCCCAAGAGTGGAGGCGCTGTGGCGCTGGGACGGATGCGAGGACTCAGCGTCCTCGCCGTGCCCGTGGTCGACGTCTTCGTCGAAGCGGTCGTCGTGGTGGCCGTCGTCGTCCTCGGGGTGCTCCACACGCGGTTCAGCGGTGTTGCGCCCCGTGGCGCGGCTGGCACGGGGACGGCCGCGAGGGTTGGTGGTGTTGGCAGCGGGCTCGGTGGTGCCCTGCCTGACGCCCGCCGGGTGGCGCGAGCTGCGCGAGTGTCCGCCATGGTGCAGAGGTCGTGAAGGTTGAAGACGCGCCTCAGCCCCCTACCTGGCGCGCCAATTGTCGGAGAATGACTCCCACGAAACAGGGATAGTCAAGCTCACGAAGAGAGTTCGTGTAAGGGGCTGAACACGTTGGTCAAACAACCCTCAACCTGCACGGCGACGGTGCTCGTCGAGCAAGTGGAGGGACATCACGACAGAGATGAACACCAGCCCGTACCCAGGTTCACGGCCCTCGTGTGGAGGTAACACCGCTACTCCTGCTTGTCTGTATTGCACTGCTTGTAGAGGTTACAGTACAATGAGCTTGCCGAGGGCTCTCTTTTGGCAATGGTGTACACAGGAAGGGAAGCAGTGGTCTTCTTCTTCCTTGCGCGTAAGTGGCTATGCTGGAATGAGAATGCGATCCCTTGCTACGGTGCTGCTCCTCTCCTTTTATAGGCGCCCCGGCTCCCTCCCTGCGCTTGCGCTACGGAGGGCTATCACGTGGCGGCAGAAGGTGGAGCGTGGTGCACCGCAGCCCGGGTCCATGGACGCGGTCCATGGGCGTAAAGCTGATGCCTGTGGCAGAGTACCACCGTCCATGCAGGACGGCCAGCTGGGGCCGCAGAGGAACGTGGGGGTGCCCACGGTGACGTTGGCCGTGGAGCGTAGCGCCGGCCGGTCCCCTTATCACCAAAGAGGAAACCTTGTAGTCCGGTGCGGATGGCACAGCTTTGTTGACCCCTTTAATCACCAAAATGGCAACTGCGGCGTCGTCGTCACCGCGCGCAGAGGCGCGCGTCACTCTGCGGCCGCTGCAGAGCCCATGTGCGCTCTGCAGAGGTTGCTTTGCAGCGAAGCGATCTCCACGAGGGCTTGGATGCCCTGTAGAGAATTCGGCGTTGACCTCTCTCCAGGGGAGATCACCTTGAAGAGGGGGCAGCAGTGAAGAGGGCCTCCGCAGGCCTCTGCTGCCTCCAAAGCCCTCGCGAGGCAATTGGCTCTCCAAGCCGTAGGCTTGGTCCTTAATGAAAATTGGCCATCAAGTGTCGAGGGCCGTAGAGGACAGGCCCAGCACACCCTGGATTTCACTGGGCCCAATTCCTCCATTGCTTGCTGCAGCTTACTTTCAAAGAGTACACCAAGTGCTGGAACGGATCAGCAAGGCTCTGATACCACCTGAAGCAGCACAAGGCTGTGGAGGAACAGCTCCACCTTGCTGCTACAACGTGGACAGCACAAATGTTGAAGGAACCACTTCAACGTGCTGCGCTAGATATCGCTCTAGAGGCGTGGGCTGCCAAGAGTTCAATCCAAACTCTTTAACACACAAGATCTAATCCAAGATCTTTAGGACAGAACACAAGTTCTTACTATTGATAGGTAGAGTGTACATAGTCTGATTACATATGTAGAGGTGAGGACCTCTATTTATAGGCTCCATGAGCTTTCACTACTTAGCTCTACTTAAACCTAGAAGGTTCTAGAGTACACTACTTAAAACTAGGAAAGCAAATACAAACAACCTAGTTACTTGGAACACTCTAGAAACCACTACACAACATATGGCTATAGTGCCAAATTATGTAGAGTATAGTAGAAGTGTGTAGAAGCAATAAAGGATTTGACTCCTAGTTTATCTTTTTATTTTATTTTTCTACTGTCCCTCATCATCCTCCCCTGGTTGTTTAGAACTCGACCTCGAGTTATCTTCATAAAGTACTTGTTCTGGATGGTAAAGAGCCAGGTCAGCCACATTAAATGTGTTGGAGATTCCCATGTCAGTTGGAAGATCTATCACATAGGCATTGTCATTTATCTTCCTCAGAATTGAGAAGGGTCCATATTTCCGTTGCCTAAGCTTCCCTTTGATGCCTAAAGGCAGTCTTTCTTTACGAAGGTATACCATTACCTTGTCACCAACTTGGAATGTCTTTAACCTCCGTTTGCAATCAGCTAGCTGTTTGTATTTCTGATTTTGCGCCTCCAACACATGGCGAATTTCTTCAAATAGTTCGGTGTAGTTATCAGCAAAGGACAATGCTGCTTTTGAGTTTCCCTTTGATGGTAGCTTCACTAGATCCACCACATGTGTTGGAACTTTAGTGTAGACAATAGAGAAAGGACTCCTGCATGTTGATCTATGCTTGGAGTTGTTGTAGGAGAATTCAGCAAGGGATAAAGCTAAATCCCATTATCCCTTTCTATCTCCACAAATGCAACGGATCAGATTACCCAAAAACTTGTTCACAACTTCCGTTTGCCCATCTGTTTGTGGGTGCGCAGTACTAGAAAATTTTAATTCAGTGTTGAACTGCTTCCACAAAGTGAACCAAAATGCAGCTAGAAACTTGCTATCACGGTCCGAGACGATGGACCTTGGGACCCCATGAAGTCTGACCACTTCTCGAAAGAACAAATTTGCCACATGATGCGCATCTGTTGTCTTGCGGCATGGAATGAAATGAGCCATTTTAGAAAATCTGTCCACCACGACAAACACTGCATCATTCCCGCGCCTTGTTCTTGGCAAACCCAAGACAAAGTCCATAGAGAGATCCTCCCATGGAGCTTCAGGAACAGGCAAAGGCATGTACAACCCTGTGTTCGTGACTTGGCCTTTGCAGGTTTGACATACGGGGCATCGCTGAACAAACTTTCCAGCATCTCTCTTTAGTTGTGGCCAAAAGTAACGATCCTCCAGGTTAGCGATAGTCTTGTCGCGTCCAACATGGCCACTAAGATCACTAGAATGGAGCTCTCTAATTAACTTGTCACGTAGAGAACTTCTTGGGATGCACAAGCGATCATTCTTGAAGAGATAGCCATCTTGCACCAAATAGTCGTCACCTAATGGTTGGCCTCTCATGTGCTTTACCCAAACATGGCCAAAGTCCTCGTCCTCCTCATACAACTCCTTTAGTTGGTCCATGCCGGGAAGTTCAGCCTCAAAAGAAATCAAGAGGCATGCACAGCGACTCAAAGCATTGGCTACTTTGTTGGTGGCTCCAGATTTGTGCACAATGAGATAATTAAACCTCTCCAAATATGCTGCCCATCTTGCTAGCATGCGATCCACATGCTTTTGGTTTCTAAAATGCTTTAAGGATTGATGGTCAGTGTAGACAATAAACTCCTTAGGCAACAAATAGACTTCCCAAGTCTTTAAAGCCCTAAAAACAGCATATAATTCTTGCTGATAGGTGCTCCACTTTTGTCTTGCTTCGCTTAGCTTCTCACTGAAGAAAGCAATGGGTTTTCGTTCTTGAGATAGAACAGCCCCAATGCCTACTCCACTAGCGTCGCACTCCAGCTCAAAAGTCTTACTGAAATCAGGTAGCGCCAAGACTGGTGCTTGTGACAATTTTTCCTTTATTTCCTTGAAACTAGCTTCAGCTAATTCGTTCCATTGAAATTTCCCTTTCTTTAGACATTCAGTGATTGGTGCCATGATCGTACTGAAATTCTTCACAAACCGCCTATAGAACGTTGCAAGACCATGGAAGCTTCTCACCTCTGAGATAGTCTTTGGAGTTGGCCATTCTCTGATTGCTTCAACTTTAGAGTCATCAACATGAATGCCCTCACTTGTTATGACAAACCCCAAGAAAAGAAGTTGTGTTTGAAGGAAAACACATTTCTTCAAGTTGAGATAAAGTTCGTTTTCCCTTAGTACCCATAACACCTTACGGATGTGATCCAAGTGTTCATCTTCATCCTTGCTATATATCAAGATATCATCAAAATAAACCACAACAAAGTGGGATAAGAAGGGTCGAAGTATCTGGTTCATCAAGTGCATAAAGGTACTTGGTGCATTTGAGAGTCCAAATGGCATGACCATCCATTCAAACAACCCTTCCTTTGTCTTGAACGTTGTTTTCCATTCATCCCCGGGTCTAATGCGAATTTGATGATATCCGCTCTCTTAAGTCGAGTTTTGTGAAAACTCTTGCCCCACTAAGCTGATCTAACATGTCATCCAAACGGGGAATAGGGAATCTATACCTTACGGTGATCTTGTTGATGGCTCTACTATCCGTACACATGCGCCAAGACCCATCCTTCTTTGGCGTGATCAAAGCTGGTACGGCGCATGGACTGATACTTTCTCGAATGTGCCCCTTTTGCAGCAATTCCTCCACCTTTCCCTTCAGTATAGCATGCTCTTTTGGGCTCATCCGGTAGTGTGGAAGATTAGGAAGACTTGCTCCCGGAATTAGGTCAATTCGATGTTGAATTCCTCTCATCGGCGGTAGGCCTTGTGGCTCTCCAAGTATGCTCTCGAATTCAACTAGTAGGCCATGTACCTTTGCTGGAATTTCAACCACCGGTTGCTCTTCACCTTTCACAATAAGTGCAGCACACATATTTGCCTCCTTTAAGTCTTCCATAAACTCGCTAGAGGTGTGAGAAATAGTTAACATGTTCTTCTCCTCCTCCTTAGAGGTTTTGGCATCTGATTGGTTTGGTACTATAATGATCTTTCGCTTATTCCAAGTGAAAGATTAAGAATTTTCCTTCCCTTTGTGTGTAGAATCCACATCAAACTGCCAAGGTCTTCCAAGAAGAACATGGCTGGCATCCATATCAACAACATCGCACAACACATTGGAGCGATAGTACTTACCCAAAGAGAGTGGCCGGTTGCATTGTTTGGTGATCCTCATATTCACCCCTTTCTTGATCCATCCAATATTGTAGGGATTTGGGTGATCATGAGTCTCAAGCTTTAAATGGTTCACCAAATTCTGAGAGATAAGATTCTCACAGCTGCAACTGTCAATCACTAATTTGCATACCTTGCCATTCACGGAACATTTGCTCTCAAATATTTTCTTCCGTTGTGTGTTGTCGGGTTGTGGTGTCGAGCACAAGAGACGTTGAATCACACACACCACCTCTTCACCTTCTTCTTCACAAACATCTTGTCTTTCTACATCCTCAGATTCATACTCTTCATCTCCATCATCATGGATAGTTGTGTTGGCGAATTTCCTCAATGGGCAATTGCTAGACACATGTCCCTCGTCACCACATTTATAGCATTTTACCACCGGCTTTGTCCTACTCTTGCCAGCTTGCCTTGGGGCAGGTTGTTTTGCCTTGGGTTGAGCGGACTTCTCTTCCACTGTATGGGAGTGACTCCTAGATGAACCTTCAGTATGAGGAAATGGAGCCTTACTTGCCTTTCTTGTCCTTGCCAACCTTTCAGCCTTTAATGCAAGAGCTTGTGCTTGGTCAATGGACCAAATTTGTTGCATCATCAAACGATCCTAAATAGTATCATTGAGACCATTGATGTACCTTGCAACATGTTGATCTTCAGTTTCAGCAAGGTTGCACCTCACTTGTAGCCTTAGAAACTCTTCTGTATACTATGAAACATTCCTCTTTCCTTGAGCACAGTTTTGAAACTGAATAAATAGGATCTGATCATAATCTGCAGGCAAGAATCTCCCTTTTAAAAGACTCTTCATCTGCCGCCAAGATCTCACACGAGGTTCTCCTCTTAGTCTGCGGTCTTCTTGAAGGCGATGCCACCATGCACCAGCTCCTCCTTTCAACTTGTATGCGACCAAAGAAACTCTACGGTCTTCTGGAATATTCATGACCTCAAAGAAAGTCTCCACTTCATATAACCAATCAAGGCACCCTTCAATATCAACATTTCCATTAAAAGTTGGGATCTCAGCTTTCACCTTGTATGTATCCCTTGCATATGTAGGGTTGGGTACTCTTGGATATGCATAGAGATCAGGTTCTTCAAGGGTCTCATCATATTCCCCATCTCCAGAAGCTTCAGCATAAGTTGGCCTTCTTGAGGTACCATGAACAACATGTCGTTGAGGTCTTTTTACTTCAAGATGACCTCCCTTCCTTCGCTGCCGAATATCTTCTTCCTCCTTTGATGAATCACCTTCATTGGCAGTAGGAGGAACACCCTTTCTTATCATCTCAACCAGCTGATCGAATCTCCGGTTAAGATCTTCACGTAGCGCTTGGATTTGTTGTTCTGCAGCATCTATTCTCTTTCCCAATTCCTCCATTGCTTGCTGCAGCTTACTTTCAAAGAGTACACCAAGAGCTGGAACGGATCAGCAAGGCTCTGATACCACCTGAAGCAGCACAAGGCTATGGAGGAACAGCTCCACCTTGCTGCTACAACGTGGACAGCACAAATGTTGAAGGAACCACTTCAACGTGCTGCGCTAGATATCGCTCTAGAGGCGTGGGCTGCCAAGAGTTCAATCCAAACTCTTTAACACACAAGATCTAATCCAAGATCTTTAGGACAGAACACAAGTTCTTACTATTGATAGGTAGAGTGTACATAGTCTGGTTACATATGTAGAGGCGAGGACCTCTATTTATAGGCTCCATGAGCTTTCACTACTTAGCTCTACTTAAAGCTAGAAGGTTCTAGAGTACACTACTTAAAGCTAGGAAAGCAAATTCCCATTGTCCCTTTCTATCTCCACAAATGCAACGGATCAGATTACCCAAAAACTTGTTCACAACTTCCGTTTGCCCATCTGTTTGTGGGTGCGCAGTACTAGAAAATTTTAATTCAGTGTTGAACTGCTTCCACAAAGTGAACCAAAGACTGAAGGACACGCACCCTGACCGCTCCTTGTTCGCCGTGAACCGGAGCGCATAGAAGCTGCGGAAGAGGTCCACCGAGGGCGGAATGCCGAGGTATGCCTCGCAGAGGTAGGCGAAGATGGCGAGGACAAGGATGGAGTTAGGGTGGAGATGAAGAACCTGGATCTGGTAGCGCTCCAGAACCGCCAGGAAGAAGTCGGAGAAAGGAGGCACGAGCCCGGCAAATAGGGTGTGCATGAAGATGGGGTAAAAGCCGCCGAAGGAGTTGTCCGCCGTCTTAAGCACCGTAGCGCCGTGCTCGTTGGTCGCCGAAGCTGCCATGTGACGCACCTTCTCCAGCTGCGCTTTCTTCTTGAAGCGGAAGCCGGTCAGAGCCGGCTCGAAGTCTCCGTCCTGCTGCATCGCGGCACATTCGCCGCCCTGCACCACGGCCTTGCCTTTCGAGGCCGCGGAGGCTTTCTTGGGCGCCATTGCAGCTGGATTGCGAAGGAAGAGCGCCGGAGACACAGAAGCGCAGAAGACAAGAGCGAGGAGACGGGCGCGCAAATGATGCAGTAACTGCTGCCTGAACCGGCGCTGCAGGCTTTATTCCCCTCAGAGCAGTTACCGAGACGTGGTGGGTCCCCCCACTACGCCCATCATCTCCGAGGAGAACGTGTCGTCGCGGCGTAACTGCCCTACACGTGTCTCAGGCCGGCCGGACACTTTGGGCCCATGACGATTCGCCTGCGTCCATTGGACTACATCGTGCCCATCATGGGCCCGGGGGCTACTGTCGGCCCAGTGAAATCCAGGGTGTGCTGGGCCTGTCCTCTACGGCACTCGACACTTGATGGCCAATTTTCATTAAGGACCAAGCCTACGGCTTGGAGAGCCTCGCGAGGCGAATTGCCTCGCGAGGGCTTTGGAGGCAGCAGAGGCCTACGGAGGCCCTCTTCACTGCTACCCCCTCTTCAAGGTGATCTCCCCTGGAGAGAGGTCAACGCCGAATTCTCTACAGGGCATCCAAGCCCTCGTGGAGATCGCTTCGCTGCAAAGCAACCTCTGCAGAGCGCACATGGGCTCTGCAGCGTCCGCAGAGTGATGCGCGCCTCTGCGCGCGGTGACGACGACGCCGCAGTTGCCATTTTGGTGATTAAAGGGGTCAACAAAGCTGCGCCATCCGCACCAGACTACAAGGTTTTCCTCTTTGGTGATAAGGGGATCGGCCGGCGCTACGCTCCACGGCCAACGACACCGTGGGCACCCCCACGTTCCTCTGCGGCCCCAGCTGGCCGTCCTGCATGGACGGTGGTCACTCTGCCACAAGCATCAACTTTACGCCCATGGACCGCGTCCATGGACCGCCGGGCTGCGGTGCACCACGCTCCATCTTCTGCCGCCACGTGATAGCCCTTCCGTAGCGCAAGCGCAGGGAGGGAGCCCGGGGCGCCTATAAAAGGAAGAGGAGCAGCACCGTTGCAAGGGATCGCATTCTCATTCCAGCATAACCACTTACGTGCAAGGAAGAAGAAGACCACTGCTTCCCTTCCTCGTGTACACCATTGCCATAAGAGAGCCCTCGGCAAGCTCATTGTACTGTAACCTCTACAAGCAGTGCAATACAGACAAGCAGGAGTAGCGGTGTTACCTCCACACGAGGGCCGTGAACCTGGGTACGGGCTGGTGTTCATCTCTGTCGTGATGTCCCTCCTCTTGCTCGACGAGCACCGTCGCCGTGCAGGTTGAGGGTTGTTTGACCAACGTGTTCATCCCCTTACACGAACTCTCTTCGTGAGCTTGACTATCCCTATACATAAATACCCTAATCTTCTGGTTCATCCTTTGCTGGAAGAACAGGGCCCATAAGTTGCGCTTGATAGCAATCAACCAATGTCCTCACGTGATCGAATGTTTCGTCAAGATTCGACTGGGACAAAGACGATCCAGGCACGGTGGCCGTAGCTGCAAATTTGGACGTTGACTTCGGAGATATGCCATGGTTGCGTTGGCACCGTCCACAAGCTTCTGGGTGATGAAGCCTCGAATGGAACCTGTTGACCGGAAGAGATCGAGCAACGCGTGGATTCCTTGAGGTTGTGGCCCAGTCGGAAAAACCGTCTGGTTGATTCGACTGAAGGCCGACCTGCACAATTCAAGAAACATAGTGCTCCGCCACACCCGATCTTGCAGAGTCGCGAGTATGCGTGCTCGGTGCTTGTCCAATCGAAAGTGCTGGCGGCCAGTCGTGGGTTCGTCAGTTGCCATGTTCAACTGCTCATCCACGCGAGCCTGCTCCGCCTGGAAATCTTGAACAAAACCTGCAACAACACAAGTTGGGTGAACAAAAAAGAAAAAGCTGTGAACTCATAAGATCAAGGCAGTCATGCTTACACTCGAGCTGTCTGTTCACGATCTCCATCTCGCCAAGCACATACTCCTCCCGTTGGGTGGGTAAAGCAGGCCGTGCCCTCATCCTTTCCAGCTCACTTCGGGAACTCGCCAGTTCCTGCTCCTGTTTCGCAAGTCGAGCCTTCATATAACGTATTACCGCGGCATCGTTTGACGCCTGAGCTCGAGATCGAGAACGGGTATGATGCCGCGACGAACTGGATGAAGTGGCGGCTGGCCGTTTCTGTTCCAAGCATCATAAAATTTTCATGAGAAACTAGTCACAAAGCTCAGACGAGCAACAACATACAGCTTTACAACCAGAATCATAACGAGGAACATAAATTCATACAAAGTTAGCAAAAGCACATGCATACTCGTATGGTCATAAGTTTAATTACAAGACATCAAAGGCGCGGCTGCCCTACTTCTCAGACATTGACTCTGACCTAGCCCTACTCGCACGAGCGGCGACCTCTTCTGCCCGGCGCTCCATGGTGGCCATAAAAGTTTCAGCCAACTTTGCGGCTGGCTCGTTCAAATGCTTTAGGGACACCAATTTCCCGCCAGGCTTACGAGGGAAAGCAGACAGAGCGGCTCCGAAGTCACCCTCTATCCCATGACCTAAAAGGAGTTTGAGGGTGGTCTCTGAGCCGCGTACCGTCAAAGCGCGAGCAAAGTTCGTCATAGTCGAAGTTCCCGGGCCCAGGCCGTCTGCGAAGCCATCCACAGTCGAAGGAGGTTGGCTGGAGGGGAACACGTCCTTGAACACGGCGCCGAGCGTGCTCGTAGATTTGGCGAGTGCGTCCTTGGCTTGGGTAGAGACGACATCCAGGTCGCCGATTGCGCGGTCAAGCGACAAATCGACACTCGGTTGATCTACAGGTGTCGATGCCCCAACAGCTCCTTCAAAAAAGCAGAAGTAACAAAAAATGTTACATACTATTCAGTGGCAAAAAGAAGTAGGCAAAAAGTGAAAGGCTCGACTCACCGCCTACGTCTCGGGTGAGGCTCGCCAGACGCTCAGCATAATTCTTCTCGCGCAAAGCGGCGGAGTCCTTGGCATCATCCAAGGCCTTCTTCGACTCCACGCGCTCCTTGGCGAGTGTCTCTTCTAGTTCTTTAACCCGAGATTCAGCGGTTGCCTTGTCACCTGAGATAGATGGACAGATGTCATTCACAATCGACAAGGCAAAGACTTACAGAAACCCAAGATACTTACGGGTGAGCTGCTCCATAACAGCGCGCAGATTATCCCTCTCCTGTTCAACCTGGACAAATGCTTTACCTGATTCTACCAGGTTGAGGTAGAAGGGCTGCACGCACACGAAACCAATATAAGCTATACACAAATATGCCCAGAAGTAAGACTCGACAAAAAGACACTTACGTGTTCAATCCAAGGCGCGGGCTTGGCAGCAGAAGTTCCAATTTGCGGAGTCGATGTACTCGCAATATTGGCAGCCTCAGTGGAAGTGGTCGTGGCTATTGTTTTCACAACCTCAGCCGCAACAGGAGAGGCTTCAGGCTGATCTGGAGTCGAGGCTCTCACGGTTGGAGGAGTTGGAGGTCGCACAGTCTCGGCACTACAAGTGACCGAAAGGCATACAACATAAGCAAAAGTACATAACTCACAAAAAAAAATTATTAAGTGCAAAAAGGAGCAAACATGTGCTCTTCTTCATCCTCCGTGTCGAGCTCGTCAAAGTTTGGGCCTCCAAAAGGTAGCTGCCCACTCGACTGAGGAGGAGGAGAGCCGAGCTCAAAGGACTCACGTCCAAGGGAGCAGCTGTGGTCGTAGGAGACGGAGCTGAGTTTCCATCATCCCTCACATCCGATTCCCTCGCGGGTGAGCTCGTGGAAGAAGACATAACTTGGGCTGCCCGACGGCGCTTGCGAAGAGGAACCTCGCTAACATCCTCAGTCGCGGCAGGCTCCTTGCCCTGTGCTTCCTCTACCTCTTCCTCTTCAGCCTCCTCTGTGGGTGAAGTGGTAGCCGAAGGTAGAGGCGATTCATCTCCTCCCTTCGCTTCTACTGTCACTTCTGTTTCAGGAGTTGGGCCATCTTCAGGATGGGGAGGAAGGGTCGAGGTGGTCGAGTGGCCCTGCACACAAAATTCAATAGTCGAAATGTCACAAAGATGCATAGCAGAATAACAAGACCAAGAAATCATAAAATCGATAGGTTCACTAACCTCTGGCAAAGACTTTTCAGCCGAATAAGGGTCGACGGGACAGTCGACGTTGCAGGGCTCGCTTTGTTTTGTGCTGGTGATGGACCGCACATGTGTCACTAGTTCACTCCTGGACAGCTCCTCCTTGCTCATGCGGGTGGCGTCGAGGGCACCCTCGTACTCCCACATTGGGTGGGCGCGAGCGCGTAGCGGCCACACCCGCATCTTCACAAAAGTGGCAATAAGATGCACACCCGTGATGCTGTTGAGGAGCCCCCAATTGTCTCCAGCATGGGTGCTGCTTCCGCTACTTCTTCAGTCGAAAGCTCGTGATCCCAGGCTTTTGTCCTAGCGGCTATACCAGCAGTCGAAAATGCTGGGGCCACATTTTGGTCCACTTGCACATAGAACCACCTCTTCCTCCACCCCTGCGCCGAGTCGACTGGCTTCAGGGCGAAGTACCGGGTGTCGCTGCGCACTTGGATCTGCAGGCCTCCGACTGGATAGGTTCGGCCGCCTCGGTTGTTTGGCCGGACCATGAAGATGGACTTCCATAATGCCCAACTCGGAGCAAATGACAGATAAAAAACAAATGCCAGCGCCATTCCCATATTTACCACAGATCAAAAGCAATCACAGCCATTCAGATCCAAACCGTGCGTTACGCACGCAATCTGACCGTACACGTGGCAAACGCGGAGGGCAACCGTCGCCGGCCACTCCGCCCACTACGCACGTAAAAAGAGCAGCCATCATCACGCTTGCGGAAAAAGTGGGCCCGTATAGTCAAATCAAGTCCAAACGGCACCGTCTTCGGTCAGCTCTGCATAAATGGCCCACCTATGTGTCACGTCCCATCAATCGCAGCATAACGCACGCCACGCGTGTCAGAAATTGCAGTCGAAATAAACGTCATCCCTGACGTCATTGAAGCATCTGTTCAGAAAATACGTTCGAGTATGCCCAATGCATAATGATCACTCGATTGCCTCGATTAGTTCGGGTGTGACAAAACCTTCTCAAGGCAAAATTGGTCACTCGACCGTTCCTTCGATTAAGTCATATTACTCCCATCGGGAGCGTATTCAAAAAATTCTTCGACTGAAGATGCTTAAAACAATGATTGAGATTATCCTCCATTTACAAGTAATACAGCATAATCTCGGGGGCTACTCCCATCGGGAGCACTGTCGTGCACCCGATAGAATTATGACACAAATTTCTTCGATTAACATATGCAGAGTAAGAAGAGTTTTGAGATTATCCTCCATTGCAAAGCAATAAAACACAATCTCGGGGGCTACTCCCATCGGGAGCGCTGTCGCGCACCCGATAGCATAACAGCAAATATCAGTCGACAAAGGGCATGACTCATCCAACAAAGTTCAGAAATCATACTCGAAACATTCCCGAGTTGCGTCCGTCGCAAATACCTCGGATGCTGCACGCATAGTGCAAAGGTAAGACCCGCCGAACTTTCGAGCTGGGCTAAGGACCGTTCCAGCAACGTCAATCCTTATACTTTCCGTGTCAGCAGACATGATGAAAAATCCCGACGGACGCGTTGGGTAAAATTCAAAGTTATACTGCAGATCGACTCAGTAAGACCTCAGCGGCCTAGTCGAATCTGACCAGTTTGTTCCAGATTCGAGTCCGGGGACTCGAGTTTGATTGAAAGCTAGTAAGGTTTTACCCGAATGTGTAGTTAACCAGTCCCGATCCGTCGAGTGTACTGGGCCTGCTAAGCTATTATCCCTTGATCATCATAAAACACAGTCGATGAGATACTCGACATAGCCAAACGTGTGCTATTCATACAGGAATTCCAAATTATATATACAGAATTCAAAGCATATGACGTGCACTTACGAAAGAGTCCATGCCCGATTCTTCGAGTCAGACAAGTACTCGGGGGCTACTGACATGGGTATACATATCGGGTACCCTATCATGAGGGTACCTGGTGCACGTGACGACTAAGGCCCAATATCGAAGAGCCTACTCGAAGCCCAAGACAAGAGGCCCAAGAAGATGGAGTACTCTCCAAGACTAGACATAGGCATAGTCGGTTTAGGCTTTCCTTACGTGTAAACTAGGTCGGTTACAAACTCCCGAGACCCAGCCTATTTAAAGGCTGGGAGGGGTACCGATCTGGGACCAAGCCATACTCGAACCACCAAAGCTCTTGCTAGATTGTCATCTCGCCGGAGCTCTCCTGTAATCGCATAATCCACAATCAATACCAGACAAGCAGGAAGTAGGGTCTTTACCTCCACCCGAGGGCCTGAACCTGGGTAAATCTTTGCCTTTGCTTGTCATCCGACGAAACTATCAGTACTACCACGTTCTCTCCCCATAATCTCAACCCTAGGTCCTTAACCATGGGATTTGATGAGGGTACACCTCGTCACCGAGTCACACACTATACACCCTACATATAGCAACGGCGGGAATAACACCCTACGTATAGAAACGGAGTAACAAGAATTCCTCTTGAGAAATAAATAAAATTAAAGCCGTATGCATCGCTTCGATGCAGAGGCTGGGGCTTCCCTATTTCGTCAGAAATAATTCCTCCTGAGATGCGTTTGGAATGGCCGTGATATTTTTTTGTCCACCGATGCTTAGCTCATACTTGAACTAAATACCAGGGATACACAACGTTTACAATCAATCCAATAATAATTGATGGAAAGTAATAGTAATTCAAAGCCCCCTTTGCCCAATAAAATCATCCAAAAAATATAGAAAATTTCACTTTGGGGTTGGGAATGGACGATTTGACTGTTTTATAAAAATAGCTAAAATGGAAGAAATTTGACTACTTAACTTTTCAGAAATATGCTACCCGAGTAATTAAGAGGCACAGATGGCTCGAGATTCAAACTCCTCCTCTCCCCAGAAAATCACCTGAAATTTTGATTAAAAAGAAAAACGAAATTACTTTTCCTCTCCTCTTCTTCCCTCACCCATACACTCCCCCCTCCCTTGGGTTTGTGTGGCCTCTCTCCCTCCACACCCAAAACCAGAGGGAGAGCAGAGGACTCCCGGGAACTCCATGGCCACCATGGACGTCCTCTCCGCGAAGCTCCTCCGCTCCTCCCTCCACCCCACGTCCCCTTTATCCCCTCCCCGTCTCTCCCCTCCCGCCGCCACCGCCGCCCCTCCCCAATCCACTGCCGCCTCACCACCTCACCATCCTCCTCCGCGACCACAACTTCCGAGGGGGACGCGAACCAGGACCTTTCCGCCCTCCTCTCCGGTGACTCAGCCACCGCCGCCTCCGGCTCTGGGTCAAGGAAGAAGCGGTCGAACAGCGGCGCGTCGAGCATACCGTCCGGGGTGCGGCTGGAGAACATCTCCAAGTCGTACAAAGGGTGACCGTCCTCAAGGACGTGACCTGGGAGGTGCAGCGCGGGGAGAAGGTGGGCCTCGTCGGCGTTAACGGCGCCGGCAAGACCACGCAGCTCCGCATCATCGCCGGCCTCGAGGACCCCGACGGCGGCAACGTCGTCAAGGCCAAGGAGAACATGAAGATCGCCTTCCTCAGCCAGGAATTCGAGGTCAAGGCCTCCCGGACCGTCAGGGAGGAGTTTCTCAGTGCCTTCCAGGAAGAGATGGGCGTCAAGGACCGCCTCGAGCAGGTGCAGGCTGCGCTCGAGCGCGCCACCGAGGACATGGACCTCATGGGTAGGCTTCTCGACGAGCTCGACCTGCTGCAGCGCCAGTCGCAGGACGTCGACCTGGGCATGGTCGAGGTCAAGATTCAGAAGCTGATGCCCGAGCTCGGCTTCGTCCCGGAGGACGCCGACCGCCTGGTAGCATCCTTCAGCGGCGGCTGGAAGATGAGGATGTCGCTGGGCAAGATACTTCTTCAGGTATAGATTAAATGATTGAGGAGTTTACATGTAGGAAAATGATGGTTACAATGGTAAAAAAGTTCAGCTTCTTATGTGAACTACTCCTGAATTAAATGATTGAGGAGTACTAAATTACAGAACATCGAATGGCATTGTCAATGAATTTAGATAGATTGTCTGACTTCGACTGGTTTTAGTTTTATCTACCAAGTATAAAGTTCCATTTTGTGTATTTAACATAACCATTTTGATTATGTGCAGGATCCTAATTTGCTTCTACTTGATGAGCCGACGAATCATGTCGATTTGGACACAATTGAGTGGCTCGAGAGCTACCTTAAGACGCAGGATGTGCCGATGGTCATCATATCTCATGACAGGGCTTTCCTTGATCAGTGTTGTAATAAGATAGTGGAGACTGAATTTGGCGTCTCTAAAACGTATAAAGGTAACTATTCGGAATATATTCTAGAAAAGGCGATATGGGTGGAAACTCAGCGTGCGGCGTGGGAGAAGCAGCAGAAGGAGATTGAGCACACAAAGGAACTGATAGCTCGGCTTGGGGCTGGAGCTAGCTCAGGGCGTGCTTCAAGTGAGCAGAAGGTAACTACATGAATTGCATTTCGTCACTTGCATCAAATCAATGTGATCAATTGTGGTATCTTCAACCATTGTTTGTATAATCTATTTTTGCTTACTCTTCCTGTGATTGCTAATTTTGTCTTGTTTGAAATGCTAGAAATTGGAAAAACTTGAGAAAGAAGGGTTGATTGAAAAACCTTTCCAAAGGAAGCAGTTAAAGATCAGGTTTCCTGAGCGCGGGAGAAGCGGTAGAACTGTGTTAGCAATAAACAATCTCAAATTTGGATTTGGGGATAAGGTCTGCAACATTCTATATTTATATTCCAAACTCTTCCTAGCCTTTTCTCTTTTGATTAGCAAAGTGGTATTCTGCACCCTGCACTGTAACACTTTGTAAATATATCCTTATTCTTTCGATATTGTGTACAGCCATTGTTCAACAATGCTAACCTAATAGTCGAGAGAGGTGAAAAAATAGCCATTATTGGCCCCAACGGATGTGGGAAGAGCACATTACTAAAACTTGCTTTGGGGATGGAAAAACCACAAGAAGGTGAAGTGATCCTTGGGGAGCATAATGTGCTGCCAAACTATTTCGAGCAGAATCAGGTAGACCAAATTTCTCAAATAGATGTTTTCTACTTCTGATCATTTTTTCATTATCCTACATGTTTTCTCTTCGGGTGATAATAGAGTTGATAAGTTTACTCAAGTAAAATCTTGCTAGGCACTTGATCGCAGTACTACTACCAAATAAACTGCAAAATCTCATCAGCCTTGCACTATTTGAGAAGTAATTGTTCGTATTTTTTTCCCACTGTGATTCATGGGATATGCACTTTTACCAGGCAGAAGCTCTCGATTTAGAAAAAACCGTGCTGGACACTGTGGCTGACGTTGCAGAGGATTGGAAAATTGATGATATCAAAGGGCTCCTTGGTCGTTGTAATTTTAGGGATGACATGCTGGATAGAAAGGTCCGATTTTTAAGTGGTGGAGAGAAGGTAATGTGCATTTTCATTGTAGTTCTGATCTACTATAAGAGACAACAGTCTTACTGATTTGTGTACATTTACTAAAAAATTATGTGTTGTTTCGTCAGGCGAGGCTTTCCTTTTGCAAGTTCATGGTGACTCCATCTACTTTACTGATCTTGGATGAACCAACAAATCACCTTGACATTCCATCGAAAGAAATGCTTGAGGTTGGGTGCAGTTCCACTCTTTGTAAAACCAAATCATTTTTCTTATTATGTGCTCTATCAGTTCTTGAAGTTCCGTTGGTATTTCTGGCGCGTGCAGTTCTGACAAGTTCTTTTGCATACATGACAGGAGGCAATATCTGAATACACGGGCACCGTGATAACAGTTTCTCATGATCGGTATTTCGTGAAGCAAATAGTTAATAGAGTAATTGAAGTAAGAGATCAAACTATCCAGGACTATCAAGGAGATTACAACGTAAGTTCTCCTATGTTCTTAAAAACTTATACTATCATACAAAATATAGTACTAGCTTCGAATTTGTCATTGTTTTGGGACTGAAATATGGTGAACTATTTCTGCTTATACTGTACATCTTCGCATCACAACAGCATTGTACTCGTTATAATGCAGATTTAAGGGCTTCATCTTTTCGATAAAGCTATTTGCTGCCGGCAGTACAAAATAGTATGTCAGCAACTTTAGCATGTTGGTAAATCAAGATATAAATCACCATCACGGTGACAATCACATAATCAAAGATAATGAATCAGACGTTCATGAACTTTTTGGGCAACAGATTCATTTTGCCCATGATGATATTCAGTGACAAAATTAGCAATAACGCTTAGGAGTTCTAATGTCAGGATATTTTAAAGCCTCAAGTGATGATTTTTTTTTTTCCATCTTTGCAGTATTACCTTAACTCCGCCTATGTCTTCTAGGCATAGCCGGTCCCAAGCCCGGATAAAGGAGGAGGGTTGTGATAGGCTTGGCGAGCCAACGTAAAAACTAGCCAGTCCCATGGATATGAAACCCACGAGAGTAGTACTAGGGTGGGTGACCTCCTGGAAAGTCCTCATGAAAGGTTTCATATCTAAGGGTTGTGATAGGCTTGGCGAGCCAACGTAAAAACTAGCCAGTCCCATGGATATGAAACCCATTTGGGCGAGAGTAGTACCAGGATGGGTGACCTCCTGAGAAGTCCTCGTGACAGGGTTTCATATCTAGCCTACCCCAACTTGTTTGGGACAAAAGGCTTTGTTAAGGTGTTAAGGCTTTGCAGTATTACCTTGAAAGGAACCTTGAGGCCAGAGAGAGGGAACTTGCACGTGCGGAAGAGCTTGAGGAAAAAGCCCCCAAAGTAAAAGCCAAGTCAAAAATGTCCAAGGTGAATGTCTGATGTGCATTTTATTTTCTGGATTGCACTGTTTCCGTTGCAATGTAACCATGGCGTGAAGTACAATAGATTGGCTATGGTTTTTAGTTTGGCAAACTTCAATATCCTTTTCCTGAACCTCAATGCAGGCGGAGAAAATTGCAAGGAAGAAACAGAAGGTGCAGGCCTTCCAACAAAGCAAGCAGAAATCGAAATCAATGAAGAACTCAAAGAGGTGGAATTGAGGTGCCATGGTCCCTCATCAAAGGTGCCATTCGCAGTGCCGTACATATCGGCAAGCGCTACTCTGGTTCCAGACATTCCCCTGGTGTGCCATAACGCTACAACCCAAACCAACAGAAGCAACGGCCAGACACCAGCAATGGCCAAGGAGCTAATCGTACTAAGAACATTGCAGAATACCAAACGCTGTAACTAGGCAGGAAATGATTTGTAACCTTGTACATAATACAGGAAGTTTCTTGAATGAGGAACTATTTATTTGTAACGATTGACAGATGGCAATGCCAAACCACACACTGTACAATGCCACTGCTGCTGAGCAATTCTAGCATTATGTGAAATCTGCACAGCTGGTAGCATTTGAGATTATATGGAATGAGTTTGTGGAATCTGCTGTTGAGCAATTTAGGTATTATGCTGTCGGAAAAGAGTTCCGATAAATTACTAGTTATCAAAAAATCATAAATACCACAAGCTTTGATGGTCAGTTGTAGCAGGTTTGAAACAATGCAAGCAAAACGAGAATTTCTGATAGACATAGAAGTAAGGCCGTAGCCCAGCGTTAAATTAATGACGCCAATGGCGGAAGATACAAAGTGCTGAATCAGCTTACAAACACCTCCACACACACAAACAAAAGATAAAGCCGAAGGCTTGTACAAGGAAACTAGTGAACGCAGAGCTACAGGCAGGCTGGGTCGGTGGCAACACGGGCAGAAACAGACCACACTTGAAGAGTTGAAGACGCCGACGAGGTGGAGCACACTCAGACCACGGGGCAGCGCCGCCTGGTCCTGACTTTGTCGCCAAAAGGGACCCCTATCCCTGGTCGACATGAGGCACCAGCGTCGGTGGGCAAGAGCTCACCTAGAGCTCGAGCCATCGCACCAACGGACTCTACACCCCGCTGAGAAGAGCACAACCAGATAAGCAGACTTCGCCATCGACAAACATCACCGTCACCGCCACCAAACCACCACCGGAAGAGAGGCAAACCATGGACTCCAAAAGGCGGCGCCTTCAGGAAGGAAGCGGCACCAAAGTTCCGCCGCCGCCCACTCCAAACGGACATAGGGTTTTCACCCAGAGCACCGGGGGGAGAGGAGGGTAGTCGCGACGTCTCAAGAAGGTAACGATGCCCACGGGCGTCGCCGGCGTCGGCCAAGGCAAAGCCCGACGGATTTTCACCCCGACATGAAACCCGTCTCCAAACCCGAGTGTGGCCGGCTGCCGAGATGGCTACCGGACCACATCCACCGTTGCCACTCACCAGAAATCACGCCGCCCTCACGACCATGACCACCAGACAGCACCAGAGCCACGACCCCCGCCTTGGCATCGCGACTTCCACCACCCGGGGCCGCCGCCCCGGCATCCAACCTCCACGCACATCCTGACCAATCCAGCGGAAACAAACACTGCAGCAGCCGGAGGCAAACCGGAACCACCGCGACCACGGGCACCTCACCTTCGATCCGACCCGGCAGCAACGGCAGCCACCAGATCCAGCCCGGATCCGGCGAACAGCCCCCCACGGTGGAGCCCCAACTCCAAATCCGGGAGCAAAGGCGGCCGCGGCCATGGCCGGCCCGAGCAGGCACAGGGCCCTACCCTAGCCTCAAGCTCGGCGGCGCGAGCCCAACCACCTTGCTCAGGGGAGCCGCCGCCCCGAGGATCGACGAGGGCGTCGGCCAGCAGGTCGGCCGTGGCCGAATCGGCCGCCGGCAGCGCTGCAGGGTCTCCAGCCCGACGTGGCCAAGCGCGAGGAGAAGCCCCGCCGCCGCCTCCACCGCGCGGGCTTCGCCTGGCGGCGGCCACCGGCGGCGGCGAGGGAGAAGGACGAAGGCGGGGGGGAGGGAGTTGGCGGCGCTAGGGTTCGCCTCCCATGTCGCCCGAGGTGGACGACGCGGGGGCCAGGGGGGAAAGGAATTTCTGATAGACATCGAACTGGGGGTTGCTAATTGGCAGTTACCAGCAAGGGAAGCAACGCAGTTTCATAATATTCCCACTAGGATCAACAAACCAAAATTAGGTGCATACATGCTGTGCACAGAAGCCACATTATTCAGGAACCTAGCATTGCCCATTTCCTCCCAGAGGAGGAGGTCGCCGCAGGAGAGGACGGCGGCTTGTACGGCCCAAGCAGCCCTGCACCACTACTCGGTCTGGCACGAACCTTTACCGGCGATGATGCCACTGCTGGTGCTGCCAGGCTCAGGGCCGCAGCAGCAGTAACAACAGGACTGAGGGCAGGCAAGGCTTCCGGGCTCCGTGCAGCCGTCGCCGCTGCCGGACTCAGCACAACCTTAGCAGATGCCAATGCAGAGCTCAGCGCGGCGGCTGCAAGAATCGGGTTCTGCCAGAGTAATGCCGTGGCCTGGCCGGGGTTCCGCGCGTACATCGCAAGGTCCCCGGCGCCGGCGGCCACGACCGCATCGAGAACATGACGCAGTGCAGGCGACGCTGCCGCCGACGCGGTGCCGACAGAAGATGCTGAAGACGTCGGGTCGGGCTTTCTCTTCTTCCGCGCGGGGTCAGCGGCGAGCTGGCAGTGCAGCGTGCGGGCGTGCGGCCCTCGAAGCCGCGGTACGGCTCCTCGAGGCTCGACCGCCTTCTTGGCGCCCTCCGCCGCGCGGTACAGGAACAGCGCGTACCCGCGGGACCTCCCCGTCTCGGCGTCGAACCCGAACGGCCCGCCCTCGAGCTCCCCGAACCGCGCGAAGAATATGAGCAGCGACGTCGGTCACGTACACCCGCCTCCCGGCGGCGGCGCCGGATGGTTCGGGGCCAGCGTAGGCGAACTGCGCGGATACGGGCCGGCCCACGACGACGACGGACGGCGCGCGGACCGCGTGGCGGACGGCGGAGCGGGAGAGGAACGTCAGGAAGCCGTAGCCCCTGTAGTGCCTGGAGGCGCGGTCGGCGACAACGTGGCAGTCGGAGAGAGGCCCGAACGCGGAGAACGCGGCCTCGAGGGCGGGGCCATCGACGTGCGGGGGGCAGGCCGTGGACGAAGATCCTGTAGTGGGAGGGAGAGGCGTCCGCGGCGGCGTGGACGCGCGGGAGCAGAGCAGGGAACGCGACAAGGCGGGGCTTTGAGTAGGGCTCGAGAAAGCGGCGCGCGGAGGCCGGCGAGGATGTGGGGACGAAGAGTCTGAGCTGGAACCGGGATCGGGCGTGGGGTCTCGGGGTTTCCGGCGTCTGCGTTTGCGGGTGGAGGTGTTGGGTTGGGAGTGTGAGGGACAGTCGTCATTATTGCGGAGTTTCTGGGGCTTCGTCTTCCCCATGGCCGGCCAGCCGGCAAGGTGGGTCGCCGTACTCCGCGGCACCGACCCAAAGATTTGTTAAGAAATATAAAATGAAATGGTTATCAAGATGTCTTGGTGGTGTAGTCGGTTATCACGTTAGTCTCACACACTAAAGGTCCCCAGTTCGAACCTGGGCTAAGACAAATCCTTTTTGTGATCTAGTTCTCCGTATAAGTGTTTTTGCGTATGGAAGTTATATACAGGTTTTCACCATACCTTCGGCCTGCTGGAATTTGCCTTAATTTGTTCATCCTGTCAATTGTGCGAGGCAGTCCAGGGTGGATACCTGGTAACCTGAATTAAGTGCATTTGTATAGGCTCTGCTTCATGCGGACTGGCTTGAGTTTACTGAATCTGTTGGTACGATACATATGTGAAACGGCTTGAGTTTACTGAATCTGATGATTGGCTTTGTGGTTGATTCGGTTGTGAAAGCTTCAGTGATTTTTGTCTGAATCGACTGAAAAAGTATGAATGTTTTGACATATTTTGAGTGTGGTGTTTGTTTTGACATGTTCTGAATGAAGCTGAGAATGAGTTGAGGATGTTTCTGAATTCGTGAGCTTTAGCTTCTTTTGAAAGTGTGAGATTACAGTACATGTTTGCTAAATAATGTTGGAACAGAATGATCAAGTCTTAATTGTACCATGCCGCATAAACAACAAAAAGAAGTAGAACACTCAATTCCGTCCTCCATATTGCAAAGACGTAATTCATGGTACAGCCGTACAGATCACTGACATCTTATTAGATCATCTCTAGCAGAATCCGCAAAACGCGAACCCGCAAAACAGTTTTGCAGGTCGCGCAACTCGCGTTTTTTTGCTCGAAACACGGCTTCTGTTTTGCGGTTCTGCTTTGCGGTTTCTGCTCCGCCGCGCCGCGTTTCGAGACTGCATATGCAAAACATGAAGTACACATGAATGTCATAAAAATGGAATGATAAATAAATTAGACCTAAATTATAAAGATTCATATTACAATAGTAGGATATTATGAATCCTCATCAATAATGTATTACAATAAAAGTTTGAATCACACGAATTAAACAGCTGGGTACGTCGGTATTTCGGCGAAGTAATCCCGCATGAGCAGCTGGTTGCCGTAGAAGCGGTTCCGTGGTATGCAAAGGCGGCCAACCTTCGATCCTTGCCGCTGCTTCGCATACCGGTCATCGAACTCCTTGACGGCGAGGACGGCGACCACCATTTGCTGCCGCCGGCTTTCAAACAGCGTCTCCACGTCGGAGTCGTCGGAGGAGGACGAATCGGACAGCAAAAACTCCTCCTCCGGGCTCAACTCCATCTGAAACGGGTACCGCATATCACTACCGGAGTACTCCGTCCGAAAACACAACAGAATCGAGCGGAGATGGACTCACCCACAGATCGGCGGCGGCGGCGCAGATTTGGCCGGAGAGGGTTCTCCATGGGCGGGGCGAGCCGGAAACCGGCGGTAGGGTACGTCCGCGGCCGGGGGGTGTCGCGTGCGACGGGGCGCCTGCAGATGCGGCCGGGAAAAGGGTCGAATCGCTGGCGGCGGCGCTGGCGGCGGAGGCGGCGGCGAGATGGGGATGAAGCGCGTGGTGAAAAGTCTGTCCCGCCAACTGTTTTGACGCTATGCAGGCGCCCCTCGGTTCGGCGGTTAAATCTCCGAATTTGACGTTCCGAAGGCCGGATTCGCGGGGCCCCTCAAAAACTTTTGCGGGTCGGAGAGTTTTGAGGGTTCTGCTCTTTGCGTTTTTAAGGATTCGAATCCGCATCGGGCGGTTATTTTGCGGGTTTCGGCCATTTGCGGGTTCTGCTAGAGATGCTCTTAGAGTACTTTTACAGTTGCACTTTCAGAAAATAAACACCTAGAGAATATAAATAGGAATTGTACTAGAGTAATAATATTTATATGCCCCAGGTGGGAATTGGGAAAAGGATAAGATTTTCTACAACATATAATCACAAGTTCACAGGTCAGCTGTGTTGGAGCAGAAAGCAAACAACTGTATTTCAGTCTCGGGAAATCACGAGGGATGCACCGATTTCCACAGTTGAGAATTTGAGATTTTTCCAATCATGAAAATCTAGCAAAATAAACTATCATGTTCAGATTCGAATGTGGTATCCAAGGTACAGTAACTTGGTACAAGATGCAGTCCACATACATCAGGCAACTGCAGGTGTATTCGCTTGGGCAATTAGAGAAGGCAATGTCTAACATCCGGCAGGAAGGATGCTTGTGATTTGTTCTTGAAAACTATTGAGAGCGGCGTTTTGGAACCCGGGAGCATATGCTCCCGGTATTTTTGAAAAAATAGAAAACTTTTCAAAAAATTCCGAAAACAATCATGCGCGTACCTGAGTATGGTACGCACCATCGTGACAAATTTCGCACCGAAATGACATCGTGGCCGCCCTGTGCAAAAATGACAAATTTCTGACAGAAAATGAGATCCAAAAATTTGAATTTTCTGTCAGAAATTTGTCATTTTTGCACAGGGTGGCCACGATGTCATTTCATTGCGAAATTTCACACGATGGTGCGTACCATACTCAGGTACGTGCATGATTTTTTCGGAATTTTTTGAAAAGTTTTTCAAAAAAATTTATGCTCCCGGAAATACCAGGAGCATATGAGCCCGGGTTCCAAAGGGAATTTCCGAAAACTATTTCCATATACGTTCGCGCACGGAAAAGGCTTTGAAACAGTACGATAATAACCTGAATTTGCAGAGAAAATACCAAGCAGGTAAACGTCAAACAAAGCATGATTTAGTTTACTTCGCCACAGCTGAATGGCATCATCAGGATAGGCATTATGCCGGTTAAATAGACTTTGATGCGACTTGGCGTTACTCTCGACTTCTGTACATGAATCCATTGATCTTCATGCATCTACAACCGGCAAGGAAGAAACATTGCGATCAGTGGTTTGCTGAGGTCCAACTGGTCAAACTACTTCTGTACCATATCAAGATCGAGGAGCACAAAGATGGAGCATAATAAGACTCACCATACTACAGTATTTCATCAAGACACTTTCTTGTGCAACTGCTGCGCCGAATCCCTATCAGTTTGTTCTTAGCAATGCCGTCAACAACGCTTGATAAATAGACGGTTTGTTCTCGGCAAAAGACCAACATGACAACGATGCTTCATACAGAGACAGGACGGTAAACATAGTGTTATCCATGGAGTCGAGAGAAAAAAAGTACCTAAGGATCTCTTTAGGGAAAAATAAGAAATACTAACGGTTTCTGGTACCAGGATCAAGCCCTATTGGATAGTTGGCTAGATTTTTTGCACGTTTTATTTGGCGGTTTTCTGGATGTTAAATACCATTGCATGGGTTACTTTTTATTGGCATTGGAAACATATCACATTATGGCAGGGCAACGTTTCACAATTTAAAGAAAAAAAAGAAAAATTTCGACAAATTCTTTTTTTTCTTATGTGATACCGTTTTAATTTTAGAGGGTTCTATATTTCTAATCGAATAAATTGACTTCGTATTGGCATTTTACTGGCAGCTATAGAGATAGCTGCTCTAGCTACAGTTTCAGATTGTTCAATTAAGTTTAACTTCAAACTTACAGAAATTTTGCAAAAAAAAAATTTTGTTATTCATCTTTCATGCCGTACTACAAAACAACAGAATCATGCAAATCTTGATGATTAGTTGGCACTTAATCTTACCTAAAGTTGCTAGCCTTTGATATGTAATCCGATCAAAGTTTACTGATCATGAATAATTAAACCTTTAAGGGTCTCCCAATGCAACGACGCAGACGCTCACAAACTCGCACGTACCCCTATGTACACATGCATGCACACGCTACTCCTTACTTCTCAGTCACGCGGACCAATACCACAAAGAGTTGATTCTGCTACTACTTTGATCCGCCGATAGACGGCCGACAGAGCAACTGACACGGTGAACACTGAACAGTTAACTGAATTCGTAGACTTGATCTGCAAAGCTTCATTTAGCAACCGGGGTCTGACAGTTCCACCCTGATAGAGGGTCTGGTAGAAATTTCGATCTACCGCATTTCTCCTAGCTCTCACACCTCGAACCATCAGCACGCTATAGACTAGAAATTTGGTTCTTGTGCTTCCGTTGGGCTACCTGTCCATGAATAAAGGCTGAATTCCTGCCACCGGCTTTAAGCCACTGAACGCGAGTCCGTTGTTGATCCGAATTTCCTCATGGTGCAGGACTGATTCATTTTACCTTTAATATTCATGACCCTACCAGTATTTCGAATGTGTTTGATAGTTGGCTCAATGGTATTAACAAAAAGACTAAAGCACGGAATGATATAGTGTTTAACACAACAGAGATGTTGCTCATTATTTGCAGAGCAGTGTATTGGATACACATGTTGTCTGTTTTCCTTCCTATGGATCAACGGGATCCTTTGGATACAAAATGTGCTCGAATGATGGCGGTCGTTTCGAAAATCTTCTGCCAAGGTGGCTGGTGGTGTCTGGTTTCACACTAGAAAGTAATGCTTAGAGCTCCATTTTTTGTTGGCTGATTTTTGTATCCATGTTGTGTGAGCCGTGAAATGTAAGCTGGATGTTAAACTCTAAAACTTTGCAAGAAACGCCCATGTGAATCATTTTAATCTTGATGCAGAGGCTGGGGATGCCCCCCATTTTGGAAAAAAAGTGTGATAAATGATGTTGTTCAGACTACATAGGCCGGACAAGAAGGGCTACCGCCGAGGACCACGAGAAGAGAAAGATCCTAGATGGTAAATTATATAGTAACCACGATGTTATAATTCATTGCACCCAATTAAACAGTTAATACTTTTGCTAAAAAAATCTAATACTCTCTCATAAAAAAATAAAGATGTGCTTGGAAACAAAGTATTGTCGGAGTACTATGATTTATAAAAATTATTACAGTTTGAACATACTTTAAGGTGTTTGGCTCTATTAAATATTACAGTTGTCAAAACCATGGTATCAATGCAACTGTTGTTTTCTGAAGTTTTGGAAAAGGTGGTACATCCCTCTTTTTATCTAAAACTGAGAAAAAAGAAATAAGAGTGAAGTATTGCTTATCCATGCACTAAAATAGTATGATATTGATATAACTTGGTTTTGATTTTTTTTTAATTCCAAATAGAGCTAAAGCGGATATAGCTTTTTCTAGTCAACAATGAACAAATTTGCTATATTTTTCACAAAATAAAATGCAACGATGCCATATATACAGCTCAATCCATACATTTTGGAAGTATTTACATGTTTAATACCGAGCAATATATTTTTATTTCATAAATTGGCTTGGGACTTCTATACACACCAGATGATAACAAACACATCGCAAAAGAATATATCAAACAATAAAAATTACATATGCAAACATAATATAATCCACACCATTTTATATTCATTGGTGATTATTCTAGACAATGTTGTTTCAATATCAAGTACCGAGCATGCACACTTTGTTAACTTTTGACTTGCTAGATAATTTTACCACTAAAAAGGAAGCAAAGAATAATTTTATTGGTTCAGTTTATACTCTAAATGTTTATATAAATATGCTTATTTCATAATGCACTAGAAATCGCTATTGAGATATTTGTTAGATCATATTCTTTGCAGATCGATCTTTACCATAAATACGTATAATTTATAATTATGAATTGAAGTAAAAAAAGTTCTATAACCGACTTTTGTTATAAGATACAGTTGTTCACTGATATACAAACAAAAAAACACCAACTAATATTTAGTAAACCTTGCAAGTCATGTGGTTAAATAATGCCAACAAATCTAAGATTATATTTGTAATAGGTATGTTGAAAATAAAATGTAGATAAGTATAAAAGTTTAGTAAAAATTGTAATTATTTTTATTCGTTCCGGACCCAAATTTCCATTGGACCAGCCGTGTGTTGTCTCACAAAACTCAAAACAACGTTCCCACGAAAATCTTTCTGAAATTTTACGATCTTCATGCTTGTATCATGGGCGTCAAACATCGTCGGCTATTGTTTGACTAGTCCAAGGAGGCAATGGGCGGTATAGGCCTAGAATCTTCAATCTCTCTTGGACCGAGAGGTGCTCTAACATCCCCGACAGGTTCACAAGAAATGGTGGTGCACTGAGTTTAGCGAGTCTCCACATAAAGTAGAGAAAAGGGAGATAGCAAGCTGCAGCGAGGACTATAGACGCAGGAGCTACGAGCAGATGGAGTTGGTCTGACATCGAGTACATGGTTGAGGGAGTTGTCATCGCCGCCGTCTGCGTGGGAATGTACTATTACTTCAATGGGTAGATGCACTCCGAGTCATCGACCACCGGGTTCTACCTGAAAAAACATGTTATTTTAGCGTTGCTATATGGCGTATGTCTGAGGACTAATCTATCGCCAACTATGTCATATTATCTATCTGCTATTGTAACTTGAAACATATTCACTATCTTCTATTCACTTACTTTAATGTATGTTTTTTTGGCTTTATTGGTTACGGCCTTATTGTTTTCTACTAGAATGACATTATGCGCTGGGTATCTCTTAAAAATTCCAGTAAACGCATGAAAATTAAAATTGACTATAGAAATATGCAAGATTTAGCTAAGAATAGTAGTCAATAGGCTAAATTTAATAGACAGGGAATGCATGTGTATTTTATTTTTAAAGGTCGTTATTTTTTAGGGGTGTATCTAATTAAGGTAGATAAGGTGAAATCAACGGGTTTAAAAACGGATGATGTGGATGGTTTGCATGAAAATGTCATACACTTTTCCGCACGATGTTTCTAGAAACTTTATGTCTGGATACATATAGAAGAGCACAAAATTTTGAATAATAGGTACACGATTTTAATCACTTAAAATAATTTGCTGCCACGGGGGATAGCTCCCCATCCATCTACCATACATTCTGCATAGAGATATGAGCCTGGTGCTAACACACATGTAGTATAAAACAAAGACATTCGTGGTAATGACGATCAGTGACGTTGTATGGCTGTCATTGTGTGTCAGACACAATAATTTTCCTTGGTTGTCCTACCTCAATCCAAACTACAAGACAAACCACGAATGATATGGATAAAAATGTGCCATATACTTTAACACGGTAGTAGTCAGTGAGAACATATGTTACCTGCTAGTTTTTTGGGAACATAACTTAGGCCCCGTTTGGTTTGAAGGATTTTTACAGGAAAAGTATAGGATTCCGGTTCCCGTAGGAATTGCCACTGTAGCATCGTTTGAAACGCAGGATTTGGGCGTAGGAAAAGTGAAGGAATTTTTCCTTGCATGTCGGTTACACGGCAGAATCACAGGAAAAGGAAAATTAGCTTCGACCTCTTTGTTTATTTCCTGTGTGCAAAGGAACGAGGTAAATCAAGCACCCACCGCTCGTTTCCTGTGCAAAGGCTTCATTAACTCAAAAGCTGCACCATTTCCTGTGGTTTCTTTTCCTGCGTTTCAAACAAGTCTGTGTGAGTTTTTCCTGTGATTTGCAATCCTATGTTTTTACACCTACATTCCTTTCCTGATCCCGTGCTTTTCCTATTCCTGTGATTTTCCTATCCTGCGTTTCAAACAGGCCCTTAGTTATGCAAAGTGCTAGCGACAAATATTGTTGTTGGCCTCATCCGGCCACCGGCCAGTAGATCTTTGGCGTGGAGGGTGCATAGAAGGACCTCGCTTGCGTGTGGTATGATACCGTCATCCCCTTTCCCCAAAATGGCAGAATTTGTTCAGAAATTAATCTTGTGCTTTGGTTGGTCCGTTACAATTTGGTACCATTGTGTTCATACTTTTTAAAATCTAGGATTTGCTAGTGAAGGAGTTTCGATTAGGCCGTTAGGGACAAATGTGGTGGTTGCTTGGCATTGCTGAAGCAAGCACTGTTGATATATGTTTGTATGCTTGATACGGCTATGCCACAGATGAAATTTCAGGATAAGTTATGTTGTAACAGTGTGTTATTCGAACCATTTAAGAAACAACTTGATGATTTATTTTGAGACATTATTTAGTTTTTTTTACATTTATAATGGCTTTGGCAGATCGATCATTATCCAAGAATCAGACGCGTTGCAGATACTGAGTTTGCTTTCAAGTTTCTGCTGGGCAACTATGAGGGCTCTGATGTATACTCTCAAAGAGCGACTTTTCTTGGCTGCTTTAGTTGCACTTGCTTGCCAGTGGCATACACTAGTACAGATCGGGCAAACGCATACGGTCGACTTTGGCCATCGCACACGAGTATAGCGCACGTCGCTATCCATGGGTGGGTGATATGGGCAGACATCGCAGACGGCTAAACTAACTCTGTGCGATGAGGTGAACTTTGTAGACGGACGTATTAACTGGCCCGTGTGCGATATGGACAAGATCACAGACGCTTTATTTTTGCTGAATCGTGTGCGTTATGTAGCATCACACACGGTTTATGTTTTTGTGTTATGTGTGCTTTACTTAGATTCACACACGGTTTTATTAAATAAATCGTCTATATATGTCGTTCAATCGCCCACGTTTACCAAAACTTAACTGGGTGCAGTCATTACCATAATTTCATTATTTTATCCAAATGACAGTATAGCACATCCGAATCACATAATTCATTGAATATTTCATATATATATATATATAAACAGTGTCATATCGCAATCACATAAATCATTGTACATTTTAGAACCCATCAGTACATATACATTGGGACTGTAGGTTATACAAGTGAGAATGATCAACAAACAGAATACTCTTGGTTACGTCTTTGTCTCCGTGATGGCCATTGTCTTCCCAAGACCCTGGCATTGGCACTTGTAGTCTTTAAATTTGTTTAGAGCCATCAGCATTATGGTGAGCTAATCATGCACGAGAAGCCGCTATTGAGATATTTTTTAGGTCATATTCTTTGCATATCGATCTTTACAATAAATACGTATAATTTATATAAATAATGAACTAAAGAAAAAATAGTCCTATAACCGATTTTTGTAATAAGTTACAGTTGATTATCATTCATTGATGTTCAGTACAAACAAAAAAATACACTAACTAATATTTAGTAAACCTTGCAAGTCATGTGGTTAAATTATGCCAACAAATATAAAATTATATTTGTAATACTATAACATGTTTAAAATAAGATCTAGATAAGTATAAAAATTCAGTAGAAATTGTAATTATTTGACTCAAAATTCCGTTAGACCGGTTCATGTCTTACAAAACTAAAAACGATGTTCCTGTGGAAATCTTTTTGAACTTTTACCATCTTCATGCTTGTATCATGGGCGTCAAACATTGTCGCCTAATGTTTGACCAATCCAACGAGACAATGGGCGGTACAGGCCTAGAAGCTTCGATCTGCCTTGGACCGACGTGATCTAACGTCCCCGACTGGCTCACAACAAAAGGTGGTGCACTGAGTTTAGCGTGTCGTAAAGTAGAGAAAAGGGAGATGGCATCCACAATGACGGCTGTAGACGCATGGGGTACGGGTGGAGCTGGTCCGACACCGAATACATGGTCGGGGGAGCTCTCATCGCCGTCTGTGTCGGAATCTACTACTACTTCAAAGGGTAGATGCACTCCAAGTCGCCGACCACTAATTCAACAAGAAATCTGTTGTTCACTTTCTTATTATAGGGAGTATTATCTGTTGAGTACCTATATTGTGGAACATTGTACTTTAATGCGTATATTATAATTTGAAGGTCGTTATTTTTCAGGGGTTTATCTGATTAATGTAGATAAGGTGAAATCAACGGGTTTAAAAATGGATGATGTGAATGGTTTGCATGAAAATGTCATGCACATTTCCGCACGATGTTTCTAGAAACTTTTTGACCGGATACATATAGAAGAGAACATAATTTCGAATAATAGTTATATGATTTTAATCACTTAAAATAATTGGCAAGAGGTTCATTTGATTGGTAAAACTGATTTCGGTGTTCTACTTACACACAATTTACTTGTGTATTACATAGCGGGATGGTGTGATCTTAAGCATTCGAAAGCAAAAAAATGACGTGGACAATTTGATGACTAAAGAAAAATATGATGTGTTCCCTAAAAAAATGATATGGATGCTTACATGTAGAGATTTACAATAATTAATGAATGTTAGTGGATATTTGGTTGACTAAAAAAGTGAGTGGTGTGGATAGTTTGCATGTTGAGCTAGACTAATATTAATTATAGTTAGTTAAGTTTTGCTTTATAACAAGTACAGATAGTTGTTTATGCCCATTTATAGTCTCTTGGAACCCTCGCGGCCCTCAAAGAGGAGCCCCGCCGTCTCCTCATTGGTAGTCCTTCGGTGCGCCACCGGCCAGGCGAGGTGTTGTTGGCCTCATCCGGCCAATGGCCAGGAGATCTCCGACGTGGAGGAGGCAAAGAAGGACCTCGCTTGCGTGTGGTATGACCCCCTCACCCCCTTCCCCAAATTGGTAGAATCTGTTCCAAAATTAATATTGTGCTTTGGTTGGTCCTTTACAATTTGCTACCATTGTGTTCATGCTTTTTTAAATCTAGGATTTGCTAGTGACGGAGTTTCGATTAGGCTGTTAGGGACATTTGTGGTGGGTGCTTGGCATTGCTGAAGCGAGCAATGTTGATGATTTATGTTTGTATGCTTGATACGGCTATGCCACGGATGAAAGTTCAGGCTTAGTTATGTTGTAACAACGTGTTATTTCAAGCATTTAAGAAAAAACTTGATGATTTATTTGAGAGATTATTTATTTATTGCATTTATAATGGCTCTGGCCCATCGATCACTATCGAAAACTGAATAGAGAATCAGACGTGTTGCAAATACTGAGTTTTCTTTCAAGTTTATGCCGGGCAAGGCTATGAGGGCTCTCATGTATATTCTCAAAGAGCGACTTTTTCTTAGTTGATTTAGTTGGACTTGCTTGACATTGTCACATGATCGTCATGTTGAAGATGCAGTCTCTATGTTGTTCGGGTTATGTCACCGGAGGTGGACGACAACTACTCCGTTGTTGATCTTAGATTCAAACAATGGGGACGATGTGAGTGTGACCTCGGTGAAAGATACTCGAGATCCACAACTCAACCATATATCTCTTGTGCATATTCCAGATAAACCGTCTGGAGAGCCACCCGCGGGACATCAACTTGATCACACCTCTATCGAGGCTCTTGAAGATCACAGATGCGGCAATTTCGGATCGGGGTTATCGACGGATGGTCGAATCGTCATATGGTTCCATTTGTGATCTTCAGCACCTTCTTCATGTATATAGATCGACTTCTTATCGTATTGTGCAACTAGTCACCTATCTTTCCTGTATAAGGATCATTGATGTCAATATATTAGCTTTGTTAAAAAAAAGAGTAGATGCGATGATGTTCATGCGGACTCGTTGTCTAAAAAAAAAGCCATTTCTCTTATTAGGAAGAAAACAGGCATTGGCAGTTGGCTCGTCAAGATCAAAACACAAGCCGCCCTGGCACCGGCACCGTAACATCCTCTCCTGCTAGCTCCTCCGGCTAACCACTGGCAGACGAATCGGAAGCTTCCAAGATAATCTTCACCCGCACCCACCGTGCTACCTGCGCCGGTCCCACGTATACCTCGCTTCGTTTCGCACCTAGGAGAAGTCTATTCCCCAACAACTCGTCTGCTCCCTCCTCCCTCCTCCTACTCCCCGCCCGCCCCGTCGAATCCATCGAGGCGACGAAAAAGAGGAGCCCAAGGTTGTTAGGGTTCCGGATGGACGGGCCCAGAAGCTTCTAGAACCGCAGGCTTGCTCGGGGCGATGGACGACGAGAAGGCGACGGACCCGCTGATCCCGCCGCCGTCGCCGGAGATCGACCTCGAGGCCGGCGCCGGGGACCAGCTCCAGTGCCGGATCTGCCTCGAGACCGACGGTACGTGCGCCCGCCGGATCCGTCCCGCTCCCGGTCCCGCGCGAGCTGTTGCTGCCCCTGTTATCGTTGGCCGCTTTCTTTTTTTGGCAGGGGTTGACTGCCTGTCTCGGTGTCCTTGTGCAGGGAGGGACTTCATCGCGCCGTGCAAGTGCAAGGGCACGTCCAAGTACGTGCACCGCGACTGCCTCGACCACTGGAGAGCCGTCAAGGTACGCGCTTTCACTCTCTTGAATCATGCTCCGGTGCTATCCTGGAGCTCCGAAGCAATGTGATTGTGTGATGGATCCGCCGAGGGTTGTATCTGTGGTTTCCCTTAGCTTAATTATGTGAATGCGTGGAAGCTATACCTCGTGTATGATTGTTGTGCTTAGATGTTGTTGTGGCCATTTGGGTATGATTCGCTTGCATTCTAGTGGTCAATCAATTCAGGGATCATCTAGAGTTGTAGACAAGTAGACTAGAAATGGAAGACCCAGTAAGTTTCCTTTTCACCATGGATGTGTTACTATGTTTCGTCAGTGCTGTCGAATGATGCACCACGACTAGCCAACTAACCTGCCCAAGTAGAATATGAGAGATATAGTAAGCCACCCTTTCAGCTAGTGGAGTCAAATCTTAATATATCCCTATGCTGGGTCCATGTCTGTAAAAAACTGCAGCTGTATTTTCATTCCCAGTTGAATTATCATACGTGGAATTTACATTTTCCAAGGTGCATTGCGTATTGGCATGGTTTTACCGCTACCTAACCTCTGAAACACACTAGTTAATTTTGTTAGCCCAGTTGACAGAATGCTAGTTATATTTGATTTAGCAGGGTGATATTTCAGCGGAATATATCATAGTAGTGTTTAGCTGTCTGATACATGTCATCAGTTAGATCTATTTTTTTATGTGTGGTTGTAGCAGTATGTAGTGTTAAGACTATGAGTATGATTAATAACCTCATTTTGCAGCAACAACAAAAATTCAATCCAGCCGCTGTTTCTTTTCTCTTTTGTTACAGATGTTCTCTGTTGATTAGTGCTTTGTATGACCACCCTGTTATCTTTGTGTGACAAGCTGACAGCCCAATTTTGTGTGTTCGCCGTTCACGATTGTTATGTAGCGAGAAAAGCGAATTCACGCGTGACTAACAGTCTAAACATATCAAATTAACTCTAGAGCATTCATGTGTGACTACGTCTACACATAACAAAGTTATTAAAAGTTACACCATTAATGCATACTGTGAATGAAACTTTATAACTGCAATTGCATTTTTTGTAACTAGAAATTCACTAACTAAAATATTTTAAAAGTCGCACAATCTTTTTGTTTATGAAGTTGTACCTGTCATTTTGACCCTCAGTTGACATGGCATTGCTTAAGTTGCCAAAAGAGAGATTTCTTTTAAGATACATTCATCAAGTCTTGTATTGCTTGAATGCCTGTAAATACCACCTGTAACTGTAAGTGCTCCATCTTCGTTTAATATAGAAAAAAATCTACTTTACATTTTACAACTCTATAACTCTGGTGGGAGTTCACTTTTAAACCCTAAACTCCAAAGCTGTTTGAATTGCAGCCTCAAACTACTAAAATAGCCCACTTTTCACCCTTGAATGGTTTTACAAGTGGTTTTGGTGAAGTGGATGCCACACGTCCTCCATGTGGTTGGCATATCGCCACCATGAGCTGATAAACACTGAAATATAAACAACCTAAAACAAAGTATACCATCTGGATTTAAATCTTTCACACAAAAATTACTAGAGATGATAGAACAATTGGTAGAAATTCATAAAAGAATGGAATTGGATGACATGCAGTGATGTGGCATTGAGATTACATCCGTGTGGCATCCACATCAGTCAAAACCACTTCTGTGACCGCTTGAGCTTGAGAAGTGGACATGTTGAAAAGTGGACTGTTTGAATAGTTAACTTTGACCATACTTCAGGTTGAAAAGTGGACTGTGTTTTTAATATATTTTCTCTACGGGCCTTCTGTACAGTGTCAGGTAAAAAACGAAGGTTCTGTGCTGCCTGAACATTCTAAATAGACTGTTCCCCCCTCTTCCCCTAACTTGAATTTTCAATTTTAAGATGCAGTGGTAGGTCAGATTACTTTCCTGGCTAACAATGTACTCTTCCTTTGACTATATTAGGAATATGGGTGTTCCAGTTTGTTAGGCAGATGTTCTCAGGTCCAATTATGGTAGTTAGTACTGGAAATCTGCTTTCTGTTAGGATGTTGGGATGTCTGCATCAAAAGGAAGTTGTGCTGTTTGGTAAGGGTAGATGGAAGTGGAGTTGGTGTTGGAAGTTCGGATTATGACATAAAGCGTATTGCTTCTAAGGATTGATCCAGTAGATCAGAGTAGAAATGATGTATGACTTATTGTTTTCTCTTTTAACGCTCAGAAATATGAATTCTCTTTGTTCAGCAAAAAGTGAAATAGTAAAGTTCTTCCTGTTGCATTTGCAAAAGCATTCAGTGGTCTGACTCTTTGCATCTTGTTGCCTACTTGTCTTAGCTATTAGAAGCTTGGCTTTTTTAATGAGATTGTGTCTTTCTTGCGTAAAACTAACAGTACTTGATGCTTTGTCATATGCAGGAGGGATTTGCATTTTCTCATTGCACCACCTGCAAGGCTCCGTATTACTTGAGGGTTCATGTCCACACTGACAGGAAATGGCGAACGATGAAGTTCCGTTTCTTTGTTACTAGAGATATATTATTCATCTTTGCTCTAGTCCAGTTTGTAAGTCTTTGAGCATCTGTGTCACTTTTCTTTTGTACATTTCTTGTATTGAGTGATAAGTGTATATCTTACTCCTTTGTTCAGGTCATCTCTGCATTGGCTTATTTGGTACATTTCATTGATGGGTACCAGCAATATTGGTTGAGGACGGCCTGGGGTTTTGATAACGAAGTTAGTTTCTATTATATATGTGGTAAACTACTTAAATCATTTGCATCTTTTGTTATCAGTTCATCAGTTGTACCTTAGCTTGTACCTGCTTTTCATGATTTTAATAATGAATTTATACCGTATGCCCTTGTCTGGATGTGTGGGTGGTGTCTAATCCCTGTCGATGCAATTTACTGTTCCTCCTCAACACTCAGCTGTATGGAATCTGTACTTTTACTTAGTGAAATATGCGATCAGTGTATATTCTGTCTAGCCAGCCTCTCTATAAAAGAGTTTAGTAGTGTAGAAAAGGAAAAATGAGAGGAAATGTATTACGTTTTCAACGCTACAGGAAAGATGTATGTTGAATAGGACATAGCTAGTTGCCCAGCTACATGCATGGCAATGTTTAAAGTTGTTCTTTCCTTCCTACCGGATACATTCATTCATCTGTTGTGTTTATGCTGCGAGGGACTAATACTAGGTATTGTGTGATGATCTACACTATGTAGTAATTAAATATGTACGGACGCTGTTGCTGAGATATATGATGCATCCTTATGCTGCACATTTGGTTTAAATTCTGAACTGAGTTGATGAGCATCTTTATTCTATTTACAGGAGCTTTGTTGTTCTTTGCTTTACTCGGATTATCGGGATGCTTCATAACGTGTTATGACCGAAGAGTACGGAGTGACTTGGCTCAGCCTTGTCGAGAACTGTGTCTATGTTGCTGCCAACCAGGGTAGGCTTCGAGTAATTCAGTGACTACATTGGTTAGCTGTTAATGCTACATGCTCTGGTTCATCTGTATGTTGTACACTCACTGTTCTGTTTTGTTTCAGGATGTGTGCGGATTGTCATCTTCCTGGCACGCTTTGCATGTGGACGGACTGCACCACATGCTTTGAAGGCTGTGCAACTACAGCTGGGGAGTGTGGCGGTTGCTTGGGAGGCGCAGGGGAAGCAGGGTTACCATTGCTCCTCATAATGGGAGTGATCGTGCTTGGGCTGTTCACGGTCGTCGGCATCTTCTACAGCGTACTGGTGGCGACTATGGTAGGCCAGCGGATCTGGCAAAGGCACTACCACATCCTCGCCAAACGAATGCTAACAAAGGTGAGCATTGCTTTTTAACTCATCCCTTTAGTTTACCATCCATGGTGTTTCCTCCTGTTTATAACCCCCAGTTGGTGTTCTCCAGGAATACGTTGTGGAAGATGTAGACGGTGAACGCGCAGATTGGTCTCCCCCGCCACTCCCTGCTGAGCATGTCCAGCAGCTCAAGTCCCTGGGACTCCTATAGCCCATGCCATTGTGCTAATGGCTGTTGACGATGACCTTAAAAAGTTCAGGACCAGCCGCGGTGCACTGACTGCCCCAGCTGTACAGGAGGCAAATACTAAGCTGATGGCAGGGCGTGTTTCTTGTATCCGCACTTGCGCAGCCCAACGTGGCCGTGATATCGTCGGTCCTTTTTGTACATTGTAACCAGGAAATGACAACACCTTTTTTTATACAAATGAGATGGTTTACTCAATTGAGTTCAGCTCGTGCTTGTCTTGCTCTAGTCAGAATTGGTGACCTCCGATTAGTCCCCTACATTGCACAGAAGAAACCACCGTGGCGCAACTCGACAAAGAATGCCATCATCCGGATGATCGACCTACATTCCACACATATTACATCAAACCCTTACATTTTCTATTTAAATCAAACACCAGCTCGAAACAACCAAATCTATAGTGGTAATTGCGGCCTAAACTGAATGAAAGTAACATAAACTGTCATTATAATACAATATAGACAACGAATTATTGTGTTACCTGTGAATGAGACAATTTTTTTCTTGAGATCAACATGCTGTGAATGAGACGATTAAATGTAATGTTGTTTGGGGTTTTATCTTTACAATGTTGTCGCTCCAATTTGTACTTTTTTTTTTGTTCTTTCTCCTGAGGTTGTCCTATGTTTTCAGTAGTCCGGGGATATCCATGGATAGCTCGACTAGATGGTAAACAGTAACAGTAGAGCCTTTTAAAATCTCGATTGTTGGTTAGGAGTAGTGATGTGTACGATAACCTAGCAAACATGGCACTTGTATGTTAACTCAGTAAAAGCTGAGTATGACGCAAAGAAACCCAAATCTACGAGCAAAATTTAGTGTACCTTCTTTCCTTAAAAAAAGGACTTATATTTTTTAGTTAAAAATCGCTTAAGTTCGACCAATTTTATGAACATACATATGAATATCTATAATACTGAATAAATACACTATACATATATATTCTGTGGTGATCTAATTATATTGATTTGTTATTTTAGATGTTCCACGTAACAGGCCTGGCCCGACACGCGACTGAACGGGCCATGTTGGCCTGCATCACGTCATGTGTCGTGCTCGTTTATTGAAGTGAAGCCCGGGGGCCGATCATTTTTTCTATTTTCTTCTAATTTGTTTGATAATTTTGGCTTAAAACAATCCAAAAGACTGAAAAGACCCGTTTATAAACGGGTCGCCACGGGCCGGTTTAGGCGTGGCCCAGGCCCTGCTGGGTCTGGGTCGGCCCGTGGGCCACCTATAAACGGGATAGGAGTACTATGCTATTTCGCAGAGGAAAGTACTTATAAATCTGTTGTTGGTCGCTGAGGCTGCACTGCAAAACAAAAAACAACACTCCAATCGCGCAAAGAAAACACTACAATCGCCACCTGCACCGAACAGAAGCAAATCTGCGGCGAGCTCGAGCCGAAGCGGCGGAGGAGGAAGGCGCCGGCGCGCGTTAGAGGGAGGAGGGGAGATGGATCCGGATGAGGTGAAGTCGAAACTCCAAGGCCTGGCCTTCGGCAACGTCCTGGCCGCCGCCGCCCGCGACTACAAGAAGGTGAATCTCCTCCGCCGCTAGGCTCCCTCCTTCTCTCCCTCGAAGATTCCACGCCCTGCGCGTCGCCGTCACCGTGTCCCCGGTCTGAACTGGCGATCAGATCGCGGGATCGGATGAGGAGCTCGGACGCCGGTGTCGTGGTCCTCCTGGATCTTCGGACAAGTTCATTCTTGTGGTTACAGTTATTCGCCTTGGCAATCAAACGACAGATGCTAAAAGCCTAAGATTCGGCGAGTAGTTAGCTTGTGTGAAATGGGAAAGCTCTGTTCTGGGAATGTGGCAAATGGTTACATCTATAATTTTTTGTGGAGCTGAGAGATGTTTATTTGGAATGCATTTTATGTTTTGGCCAAGATTGCTACTGCATTCCATTATGCATACGAGGCTTATGCAGCAAGTCGTTTACAAAACGAACTCACACTTAACCAAGAAAGATGGCTAGAGTTGCAAAAAAATGGCAGGTCTGGGATTAATAGGAGCGTTGGGATGTGGCCACTGTGTTCATATAAGCTGATGGTATTTGCAAAAAAAAAAAGGTGCAATCTTTTGATTTCGAACCGTTTGTTGCTTATGCTCGAAGAGTCGGAGTGCCAGCCCCGAGGCCGGGCAAAGGGGCGACCACCCTGGGCCCCAAGTTGCAGGGGACTCATCCTATGTACTCTATAAGTGACAGGAATTTAGTCATATTAGTGTATGTGTTAATACTTTATAATTAGTTTACAAGTATGGGGCTATGGGCTACCTGCTGATAAATGCAGCAAACCTGTAACAAGTTGCAAAGCTAGCTAGAACAGAGGGCCCAGCCCAAGTCTCCACGACGCTGTCTAGTCACTCTGCAGGATCTAGCGACTCCACTGCTAGATCATTGGACTACAAGCTTCCCTAAAAAAAACTAGCTTCACCTAGTAAAAGGAACCACTAGCCTACAGGGATTTCTAGAGAAAACTAGCGTGTGGAAAATTTAAAATGTTGCTTGAGCGCGCCTGGAGTCCAAAAAAATAATATGCAGTAAATTGTTCTCAAGGAAACTTGTGTGCATGTAAGTCTTTTATTTGCTCATGATGCAACACACCGGCTCCGAATCCAGAGGGAACCACATGTACAAAGTTAGAACGAGAACTTGTAAACTATGTCGTGGTTGTACACCTGCCCAGGCCTCACCGTGATCGACGGGAACTCGGGGTGGTTCACGGCATCTGGGTACCCCTGTGTCTCCAGACAGAACCTGCCGTACTGCCCATACACCTTGCCGTCCTTCCCCTTGGTGTTGTTCAGCCCGTTGCCGGTGTAGAGCTGCATCGCCGGCTGGTTCGCCCACAACTCCAACCCGCGGCCAGACTTGCCATCCCGCAGAGCTGCCACCCTCCGCATGCCTTCCCCGTTGATCACATAGTTGGTGTCGTACCCGTGGACGCCCCCGCCGGTAACCTGCCGGATGCGCGCGCCGATGGGCGTCGACGTCCGGAAGTCGTAGTTCGTGCCGGCAACCGGCTCCACGCGGCCAGACGACGGGATGAGCTCGGCGTCCATGGGGGTGTACCGGGACGCGAAGAGCTGGAGCGTGTGGCCCAGCACGTCGCCGCCATCCTGCCCACCAGGTTCAGGGACACGTGCTGCAGGAAGTTCACCGGTGTGGCCTTGTTGAGAGCCGTCACGTTTGTGCAGATGCTCAGGACGTACGGGCTCGACACTTGGTACGTCGCGTACACGTCCAGACGGGCTGGCTCCTGGAAAGTATCTTCGCGTGAAAATTAAATTAGACATTACAAAGCCTTTGATGAGGGGGACGACGTTGGAGTCTGAGGAGGAGAAGAGAGAGTTGTGGTGCAGGTTTGAGTACGAACATCTACCCGACTTCTGCTACACTTGTGGAGTTATAGGTCATGGTGAAAAAGAATGCACTATTCGTTTGAAGAAGGGGAGAAGTCGCAGTATGGTCCATGGCTGCGAGCAGACAAAGAAGGGAGGAAGTCGGGAGAGCTGAGTAGAAACAGATGGAGTGAAGGTAGGGGGAGTGGCAGTTCAAGGAGCTATGGTTTCGGCCGTCCTGGTTACATAGAGGGTGAAGCTACACCGCTTTGGTACACGGTTTCACCCGATGCCTGCTCCCCAACATTATTACTGCAAAACTGCGATCTAAAAGTATCAAGGGTACCAAAGTAATCAGGATATTTGTGCTGAACTGTAACAGATATTTAGGGCTACTAGCTAGCTCCCAATTCCACATCCCTTATCGAACCGGCTAGACCTTAATTAAGCAAGAATAGCTCCAACTTCCATGGATGCATTCGAGGGACATCTCGGGCAGGCATGAAACCTGCCGGACGTTGTGTAGCGGACTGTGCCAAATTGGTCGGAGACCAGTTAAGTAGCTAGCGGCACGCTTGGATTTTGGACGTTAGCTAGGCTGATGCTGGTATAAGTAGGACCTCCAGCTAGCTCCCGGTTCAGTCCACAGCTTATCAAATCAAGTGAAAAGAAGATACAAGCACTTTCTGTCCATAACAAGAAAGAAAGAAATAGTTCACAGCTGATCGAAATGGGCAGCGTGGAAGAAGCGCTGTTGCTGAAACCGCCACGTCGGTCGGTGGTGGTGTGCCACCACGCTGCGGCGGCGGAGGCATGCACCACGAGGGGTGCCCTGGTTGCGTGATGGACCAGAGGAAGGTAAGCCTCCGCGGGAGGATCCCTTGCAAGGAGCTTTTCTTTGTCGGTTCCACCTCTCTCGCAGCATGTAAGTCTGTTAATTTGCCCATCTGAATGAACAGAGTAGATTGTGACGTGTGCAAAAGCAAAACAACAACAACCATAAGACTGGTCTAAACCGCCTTGCAAACGGTATTTAATTGAACGTGGAGCCAAAACGGTTTCACAATTCGAGAGGCAAAATTGTCTCATTTGATTATTTTTTGGCGAAACTTTTCATTATGCTGATTACTCAGTGATGTGAAAAAGACATCTTTCTATTATAGAAAAGAAAGAGAAATTCCTTTGTCGAGCTTAATCAGTCCGTGGGAACAACATTCACCATTCCGCACACAAATGCACAGACACATTAACACACATTACTTGCACCTTATGTATGTGAGTTCCTTTTGAATTTTCAGAAATCTGCTAGCACGGATTTTCAGAACTTGTGCCTTTATCAAATCTACTGTTGGAGCAAGAATAACGCTGCTTGTTTCATTATGAGTTTTCTTTTGAGATACTGACACAGATACCATGTTAGGAAGTTATAGCTAAAGAGAAGGCTCACGCAGCACCTGCAATCCATGATGAAGTTGATCTTGATGAGTTATTGGATGTGAGTTAAACTGTACACCATCTCCATATGTTTGTCTTACATTTATCTTTAGTGTAGAGCACCAAGGTTTTGGTATCCATCCCACAACCATTATATCGCGGAACTGCTTTGTAGGACCCAGAGCTTGAAAAGTTGCATGCAGAAAGAATTGCTGCTATGAAGGTACTGATCTGCATACCGCACTTGCGAAGCTTGCGTAAGTGTAGTATCATGGATTAAGTTTCAATTTTCTCTATGCAACAGAGAGAGGTCGAGAAGCGTGAAGTGTTAAAGAGGCAAGGTCATGGTGAATACAGGGAAATAACTGAAGGAGACTTCCTAGCGGAGGTCACTCGCGGTGACAAGGTCATCTGTCATTTCTACCATCGTGAATTTTACCGCTGCAAGTAAGCCATAACTCCTTTTTATGAAATTTGCTTTACTTTACTCTTGCCCCTGATGATTTAGTAAAGGACAACTATGTAAATATGTGGTAGGATCATGGATAAGCACTTGAAGGCACTTGCACCGGTCTATTTGGGAACTAAATTTGTCAAGCTTGATGCCGAGGTTCGTATGCTATTGCTGTTAGCTTGAAGTTACTTTATCTTGTACTGCATCGATGATGCTAATCTGTGTATAACTACTGCAGAATGCTCCCTTCTTTGTGACAAAACTGGCAATCAAAACGTTGCCATGTGTTATATTGTTCAAGTAAGCGCACAAATTGTTCACGGCATCCACCAGTTTCATCATTGGATAATGTGCCTTATAACTGTTCTGTGCTCATTTCTATTTGTACATCATGTAAGCCATAAGGCATTCTGATTTAGTGTTTTCGCGTTACTTCTGTATGTCAGGAAGGGTATTGCTATTGATCGGCTAGTTGGATTTGAAGACCTTGGAGGAAAAGATGATTTTTCTACCAGGTTATTGGAAAATATTCTCAAGAGGAAAGGTAGAGATAGCGCTATTTTACTTCATCATGCAGCGTTCCTTCGCAATTTTATATAACAAATATGCTAACACCCACAAAAAATGTAGGTATAATTGAGGAAAAGAAGAAAGATGAGGACGATGAAGATGATGAGACTGACATGTCAAAGAATAGGAGGGTTAGATCATCAACTGCTCGGGATTCCGATTCAGACTGACATTAAGTTTGTCTGTTTTGTACTCTACTTCTCGAAAGCTCTTCGTGATTTTATGTGTCCCGTATTGTATCAAACAAGAGAACTGAGAATGCTGTGGCTGGATGTAGAAGTGATTTGCTAATAGCTCAAGTTTTATGCGAGTTGGGATATAGTTCATTGGTAATCACAGTACAGCACATATGTTTAACTAAGCATTACTGCTGCAGTTATGCTTCTGTGTTACGCATTTCAGCTATGTGCATGCCAAAATGTACTGTTGTAAGTCTGCATAATCCTGGAGGATGGATGGTTCCATATATGATGTTCTCAACCTACAGATTAGCCACATCATCATCATGAAGAGATATTATTCATCAAATACTATAGCTACAAAGTCCGTCACGTACGAGTTTTATTCACAGCAGTGCTGCCAAAGCACAATCTGACAAAAAATAATTCACAATGTTACCACTTATACATCGCCTCTTGTCTATTATTTACCTTACTATACAATTTATTTGGCTTTCTATACTGGATATAGGATACGACGGAAGTTTGTCTACGGAGAACTTCGTGTAGTAACTCTCTGAACTTGGCAGTGGAATGCTATGCTTTGTTTTGTTTGTTTCTCTAGAAGCCGACACACTGTGTATACTGATTGTAGGCCTCAGACTGCATGCCGATTGGGGCACGGATGATTTGATCTGGAATATCGAAGGCATCGACAAGTTCGCGAGCCACGAGCCTCACTTGGTAACTGAGGTAGTCTACCAGTTTATGGATAGCCTGCAAGTATAAAGGGGAGCATCAGGTCCTGGTTCTGGTTTGGAGCTAAGAAATGAAATTGCTTATTTGCAGCAGTAGGGGAGGGACGAACGAATTTGATAAGCAGAAACGAACCTTCGCTTTGTTTGGTGCAACGTAGTCTACGTTCCGATATGTCCCGATGTCATTCCAGATCCTGTCGAGCGCGTAAAGGTCGCACACTAGCTTCAGTACTTCGCGTGTTTTTTCGTCAGGGCAACTGCACATATGCATCATAAGTCATTGTTGTCACGTCAACATTTTACCATATACTCCCTCCGTTTCACAATGTAAGATGTTTTACGTGTTACACATGCATGTCTAGATTCATACTAAAAAGAATGGACACATGCACTTAAACGTGTCTAGATACATGTGTATGCATTTGTATGTGGAAAAAGACTAAAACATCTTATATTGTGGGACGGAGGGAGTACAACTCAAAAGGGATGCAAATAACATCTAGGTGGTTATTAGGCCTCCATGCTTTGATCGTTAACGTCAATTTTTATTCATGCTTCAGCCAAAGAATAAAATGAGGGCAAGGCCTCGAACACAGAACTGAGTTCTCAGCCGCACAAGTGTTATCTGCTATACAGTCATTTGGTGGCTCCACTACTGAAGCACAAGTACTCGTGATGGAAACTGGGTGGAATATGCAGTCAGGGCAACAGGAGTATTTTTAAATTCTCCATCATGTTGGATACTGTAGTTGTTAATTCCATGTCTTAAACAAAAAATATTAAGGACTGTTAAAAAAGATCTACCTTCTAAAGAGTGGATCTACTATTGAGCTCCATTTTTTAGAAAAAATATACTAGTGAGCACCATGGTAAAAACAGTGTAACTGAGTATGTGCACAGAATTATACCTTTTCACAGCTTCTATAAACCTAGCAAGGATGACAGACTCAATGTGTGACTCTGCGAGTGTGAGCAGATGGTTTAAACATCTGTTCCACGCACCAAAACCTCCAAGCGTCTTCATATGCTTCTGAAGTCGAGCAGCAACGCTATGCAATAATCGTGATGTTCGGTACTGAGAAGAAAATTTGTCTAATCAGTACAGGGAGTTTCGCAAACTTGTACTGAGACTATTATGAAGATATGACTTACTCTGAAAGCATCCAGCTGAAAGTTAGGATCCCTTAGATGATCTTCTCCTTCCCATCGAGCAGTAACGGGATTTGGCTGAGACAAGTAGGTATTCATGGAGTCTCTCAAGTAGTTCCAGGTGACTGAGAGCGTTCCTCCCTTAAACTTTTGCTGATATTGCTTCAGGAGATCTCCAGCAACCTACAATAGCATCATCATAAGAGGTACATCATTTGATGTATAAGTAACTTCATATCCCATCAATGACTCATCCAAACTTCATTTAAACCACAATATGTTATAAACTGTGTGCTCTGGCTTTGTAAAGAATGCTTATTGGTACCTGCTGCAGGAGAACTGTATTGTCTCCTTCAAATGTTTGAAATATATCATGGTCATTCCGAAGACCACCAAAACGATTTACAGCAGCGTACCCATGGCCACCACATGATTCTCGGCATGTGCTAATAGATTTCGCTGTGTATGAAGTTATGTAGGATTTCAGCCCAGATGAAAGCACATGGACATCAGCGCTAAGATCCTCATCATCGGTTTTCTTCATTTCCGAGTACTTATCTACCAAATACGCTCTGGCAAAGTGAAATGCATATGCTGATGCCAACATAGGCATCAGTTTGTGCTGGTGAGATTGGTAATCCAGCACACTGATTTCAGGCTGCTTAGGTGGACCAAATTGTTGACGCAATAAAGCATATCTAACCGCAATGGTTACTGCAACTTTGAGTACCCCCACAGAACTATATGCAAGACCAACTCGTCCGCCGACAAGCTCGCCAAGGGTTGCTGCAAATCTTCTGTTAATCGTGGGGAGACTGCTTGTGTATTTTCCATCTCGGGCCACATCACCAAATCGGTTCAGAAGATTGTCACGGGGTATTCTAACTGAACAGAACCTCAGGGCACCATTATCTACACCATTTAGACCTATCTTGTGCCCACAGTCATTAATCTCTATTCCAGGAAGAACAGCATGGGTTTCAAGGTCCCGAATCGGGACAATAAACGCATGAATTCCCATGTCAGCAGGCTCCCCTCCTTTTCCCTGAAGTGGTAAAATTAACCTCGCAAAAACAGTAGCGAACTTTCCATGCAGAGCTGCGTTGCCAATCCACCACTTAATGGCTCCATCATTTGGGGTATCAATAATGAACTCGTCTGTAACTGGATCAAACGTAGCAGTAGTCTGTAGGGCTTGAACATTGGACCCTGCCAAAAAGCAACAAAAAAAAGAAAAGGAATCTTTTAAAATTATTATGAACAGTGTTTAGGTACTGGTTACAAGTCGCAGTTGCCCATTCAAAAGAAACGTAACAGGATTCATGGAAGACAGTTCAATTGCAGATCAAAGTACCAAAACAAGAAATCAGAAATACTGATGAAATAATTAAACAAATAATCTAACCATGATGCAGTTCTGTCATAGCAAAGCAGCCTGGATAGTCCAAGTTGTCAATTTTGTCGAAGTACTTTTCTTTGTGCTTCTTGGTTCCTAAATTTATTATAGAACCACCCCAAAGACTGCATTAACAGCAGGCAAGTTAGTGGATTTCTAACAACAGACATACAAGGAAAATGTAGTACGTAAAGCAAGTAAATGGTTACAAAATGTCAAATGTTGTGTTACTGCCCTGCTAAGATTTCCAAATATATAGTAAACCACAAGATCTTTTGACATAACCCGCTGAGGGAAATTTGCATGAATTGAAGATTGGTTGATCGCTTGACATATTAGTTGGCTTTTTTTCTTGGTATCCGAAGAATGAGATAGTGGCCTTGTATACAAAAACGGAGGGAGTACTGTTGTGCTTGAGGTTGCCCGAACCACCAACCAAACTCCAGATGCATATCAGCATATATACTCTAGATAATCCCAAGACTCGAAACAGAATTGTAGTGAGAAAAAATGGGCAAATAAAATGCCTGGCATTTCACAGTAATAGTTGTACACATAATCATTCTTTAGGGCAGGAAATCAAATAGTATTAGCTCTAAAACTAACCATAAACCATAGTTGTGTACCCACCAACCATCGTAATCAAGAATTAATGCGCTTTTGTTGTTATCAATTAATTAACTAGGCCCACACTATTGCATCGAAATGCCATCATCTATTCTCGAAATAGGCTTTCGCCCCGCTTTATAAATAAAGCAACGACCCAACTTTCACATACAACTCACACCACACCGCACACACCCAAGGCAAGATACAAAGGTGCTAAAGAAAAGCCTCGCCACCCCAAAAGGAGACGATGCCTCGTTCGGCGAATGATGAACTCCAAGACGGCGCCTTCACGAAGGGAACGACACGAGACTGCCGCCACCGCCTGATCCAAAGGGTCAAGGTTTTCACCCGGAGTAACACGAAGGATAGAGGGTAACCACGACGACGCCTTCAGGAAGGAGACGACGCCCACGGACGCCGCCGCCGTCGGCCTGGTCAGAACCAGACAAGGTCTTCACCTGGCAAATACACTCCACCTCGCGTCACCTAACGCTGAACACCGGCCACCACGCCGCCCGCACGGCCATGACAACCGGCCCGCACCCAAGACCTGAGCTCCGCCCACGCGCACAAGTCTCTCACCACCACCACCGGGGCCGCCACCCCGTCAACGAACACGAGCCCATGGCCATGCCATCATCTATTAGCAAGCAAAGCAAATATAAACCAAAGTGCATTCGTGCTGAACCTCTGTTTTCACAGTCCCCTTCACTCATAACTCACAAGTACAGATCCAAGCCCCACCCTCACAACAACAATGCTAAAATCCTCCTAAATGCAATTAATCCGTGCACGGAGTATGGTCAATATCTCAAAAGGCAGGGGTACTCACATCTCATGATTTATGTTGCTCACAAAAGAGCAAAACAAAAACGACTTCGATGTCAGCGTATTCTCACACTGATAGCGGGAACTTATTAATCCATTTAAAACATTGCTCCATCAACCCTACTTAGTTACTGATACCGACAAGGATGTCAAATTACCAATTGGCTCATAGATAAAGTAGTTGGCAGTTCCCCTCGTACTACCAATCGATCGTGCAATTATTTAAGCCCTCTCGTCAACTACCAACTAGCAATCCCCATATGAAACATATGGAAGCATCAGCTTCTAGTTGAGTTGTGTACCTACCAGTTAATTGTGCGAAAATTTCCCAATTACCAGTTAATTGATTACAACACGCAGTAAAAAAGCGCACAAACCTGTACTGGACGCCGACCTTGATGGCGAGGGAGATGTCGAGCCCGCCGACGGCCTCCATGACGGCGAAGTACTCGGCGGGGTCGGTCGCCATAAGGCTGAGCGGCCGAACCCCGGCCTCCCGCACCAGCGCGGACATCTGCCGGAAGCAGAGCTCGCGGTGCGCGGCCGTGGGGAGCTCCACGGGCGTCTGGAGCTCCGGGCGCGCGACGTAGAACTCGTACACCCGCGCCTGCATCGCCCGGTGCCGCCCCCGCAGGTACGCCGTGAGCGCCGCCGCGTCCGCGTCCAGGCCCCCCGCCCGCCGCTTGCCCGCGCACGCCGCGGGGACCAGAGAATCGGCGGCGCCCTCGGGAGCGGGACGATCGGAGAGCTGGAGGAGGTGGAGGGAGAGGCGACGGAGACGGCGCATCGCCGGCGTCGAGTCGTCCTCGTCGGAGCCGGAGACGGAGCGGGACGTGGTGGCCATGTCGACGGCGGTGAGGTGTTCGACGAAACGTGTGCGGGCGGGGCGGGAGTGGGAAAGCGTAGCCAAGGTTTGTTGGTGCCGTAACGTTAGGACGTTGCTTTTAATGGAGGCCGCACGAATCCGTCGGGACGCGCGTCTTCCATTTGGGCCCCTTTTAATCATGAATATTAGTTATGCCTCCCGAACTCCTGTCTTGTTCACGTAATTCACGAGTTTTGCAACATTTGGGAATTATCGTACCAGCTTGGGTGCCCTAGTAGTCTTTCAATCGTAAGAAATAGATGATGGTCTAGGCATTGAATTTACGGGAGTGGTGTTTTGCCTCCAGATTCATACGTATCCTTTATTTAAAATGTATTTTAGACATATTTTAAAATGTGTTCACAAAGTCGTTACGAAAAAACGGACATTTTTTATGACTTTTGTAAAAAGAAAAAATTTGTTGCTAAAATAAGCCTTTTCATGAGACTTTTTTTTGTCTTTTTACACAGGATACGAAAAATATTGGTTTTTGATGAAACGACTTTGTGAAGACATAAAATGTGAAGATGTATCCTCAAAATTTTATTTCAGATTTTTGGTGGGATAGAGGACCTAGCACATATTTTGGGTGTCTAACTGCACAAATTATTTCTCTGTATGACTCTTCTTTAGAAATAAAGAAAAGCTCTTAACAATATGTAGTGCTACCGTCATATTTGTGAGAGTGGTAGGACTAATGCTTTTTCCAGCCTATTTCATGTTTTTAGTTGTAACCTATATATATTGTAAGCATATATTGGAATATATCTGCTTTTAAAAAAATGCTATCGTTGACAAATTTAATGATATTATCATTTCCTTACAAGTATATTTTTGTTATATTAGTAGTCAATTTTTTTTAAGAGTGAATTCCAGTTTATAGCCCACGCTTTCACATATTTCACACAAATTGCCATATCTTTGAGTTTTTCAACTAGATTATTCCATTCAGCTCAAATTTAATTAGTTTTACCCTGTCTAAGTATCGGTAGGTACACACGACGTGCCACAAAGCAATTTTCTTCCTGGGTTTTTCTGTGTTGGGCCCGATTCACCTCCCGTGACCGAGACCGGCATAGCAAAATGCATTGTGACTCCTCCTTTTGATCATAATATTTGGTGCTGCAAAGTGAAAGTCATTATTGTGGAGCGTGTAGGTTAACGTTGTACACTACTACTCCCTTTGTTTCTAAATATAAAAAGTTTCGGTCTTTTGTCAAATTCATGTGTGTATGTGCATGTATCTAAACATGTTTTATTGTGTATATGTTCACTTATTTCAGTATCAACATGGGAAATATGTAAAATATCTTATATTTAATAACATAGGGAGTAACTTCCATTGTTTAATCGAAGATGATGGACTTAAAAAATCCTCCCGTAGGTGTAGCATTACCCCTGTTTAACTGCGGGGCAAATTTAAGATAAGGAGCCAAAGGTCACGTGGGTTTGCAATCTTAAAAATGTATACACCGCCACCGATCCGAAGAGAAAATGAACTTTCTACGTACAATTTGGAAGTACAGCTCGCGTCATTTTTTCCGGTCAGAGGGGGTAGAAAAAACTCAAAAAAAAAAAAGGCTTACGTGGTCTCAACATTTTTAGGAAGACCCTGAGGCTTACTGGCTAGCACATATGTTCTTATGCTAGGCGGGCAGGGTTCGAGACTCACCTCCTACTTCATTAAAAACAACGGTGGTTCCTCCCTCCGTTGGTTCGTTTTTTTGTTCTCAACATTTGGTTGTGATCGTCGGTCGATGTCATCAATTCATCGAGTCGAATTGTAGCTGTCCGGTAGGGAGATCGGTATATATTCCGGTTCATGTGAAAGATCTACCGGAGTGTATCTTTCAACCTATAGTGTCGTGTGAACTGGTAGGTACTGTGGATCGTGATGTCCTATCACGTAAGTACTGTGGAGCTTTCATTTTTTTTGTGGCTGCACAGCACAGGGGGTGGAACGTGATTTTGCTGTAGTAGGAGGACTTGACCACTTGGGAGTTGGGACGGACGGCGAAGCCGCGAAGGCAAAGGAACCGAGATGGAGATATGCGGTGACGTGTAGGCGACGGGACTTGTGATGTGCAGATAAGGTTGCTTCCCCTCACGTGCAATCTTCCCTGTTGCTGACCTTGGGCGACTGACAGGTGAGGTCGTATACGTGGCCATGCTTCTCGGCCCTACCTATCAGTGAGCGTAGAACGAGGTAGGCCGCGCCGTTTCTGTTACGGTGGCGACCTTTCGTAGCACGCTTTCCGACGTGTGGAGATGAGATGAGATGAGGATGGTGACACGGGAACTCCCACGCCATCCCGTTCCCTTCTGTTCTGCTCCATGCTGGTTATTATTGCTTCAACTTGGATTTTGTGGCGCTCCACGTGATTCTGCTTCAGATCATCAGATGTACTAGGGGATTAGGAGTCAAACGTGGAATTTGATCATATGTTGTAGGTAGGTGTTTTTTATGTGTGTCCATGTTGACATATGTGTCATACTTCGTCCACCAATTAAATTGTTCTTGGAAGTGTCCGCATTTTAAAATTCGCAGGTTCAGGAATTAATGAAATGCAAATGAGATTTCGGTTTTAAGATTGTCTGCATTTCAAAAAATATTTCAAATTCGGAAGTCATTTATTTTGTTATTCATTTTTTGAATAGTTTTAATGCATTTGAATTCCTTTTGCCGTCTTCGAAAATACACAAAATTGGAATTTGCTTATATGCTATAAGTAGCAACATATTTATTTGTGTTCATGTTGTTATGTTGAATGCTTTTAACATTTGCGAATTGAATTTGATTCAAAGATGATTTAAAAATTTAAAGTATTAAAATATGAATTTTGAATGATCGGTTTGGGAAGGCATTCAAAAATATTATTCTCGAATTTTAATTTTGGTCGTATGACATAAGTAGGTAGTTTTTTTTTGTAGTGTTTTTTTTGGTTGTATTTGTGAACAACGTGGTGGAAAGAATTCAAATTTCTCCGAATATTTACCAAATTTGAAAATTCAAATTATTTGCACTTTGGCATAAATAAGTAGTATGTATTTTTCTGATCATTTCGATATTTTTTTCATATTTTTCTGGTGAGTAGTTTTAAATTAATTGATTTTGCAAATTTTAAAATTTTCTGTAAAAAACAATGTGGGCCCGCAGATGACGTCGTGCTGATGTCATCCGTCATCTGTGGGCACGGCGGAGCAGACGGCGGCGCCGGCGACGCGCCGTGCAACCCGGGACGCGCGCGAGTCCGCGTCCGACGCGCCTCGCTATGCTCGACCTGCAGGTGGCGGCGCCGCTCCCTTTAGGTCATCGGAGCGGCGCCGGCGGCCCACGGACGCGGCGGAGGCGGCGGACGCCACGCCGGCGATTGCGGCGGCCCTGCGGCGGCGCGTCGGCAGATCTGCGGGGAGTAGATGGAGACGGCGACGGCAGAGCTCTCCCTCCCCGTGGATCTGACCGGGGAGGGCCGTGGCGACGGCGGCGCGAGGCGGCGGCGGCGCGGGCACGCGGGAGGGAGAGAGGCGAGGGGGTGTTTCGTGATGTTTTTGCAGATTAGCCCCTGAACTTAACCGATATTGCACTTTGGTCCTTTGCGGGCGTTTTTTTGCAAAAACGGTGCGCCAAAGTTCGTGCGTGAGTGTCACCGGGTGGAACCGGAGCGACCGGCCGGTGACCGGGGGTACGTGTCGATTGCCCATTGGTAGATAAGCGCGTGGCAATGTAGCTATCTACAGCGACCCGCGGGAGGCCGACGTGGGCGCATCGTAGCCGTCGATCGCGCGGATCGGACGGATGTGGGACACCGGCGACGTGGACGGCCGGACGAGGCAGCGATCCCACCATCTGTTATATATAGTAAGATAAGATAAGATGTACGCAGTTGTACTCTCTGTCCCTGTTTACACCGTGCATACGCTATACTCCTTATTTCAACATTAACCTTTCATCGACATCAGTTTGATCAACAAGATGTATGTTATTCCGGTTTATAAGTATGCACATATCTCTAGTTCGTATATATTAGAACGTAAATATTATATAATTAGAAAATATAATATCTGATTTTTTTAATGATATACTTTTCATACTGATATATTTCTTGTATTGTCTTGGTCAAAGTCAAGACATAGGGATACACGTAGTACTTATAAGCTGTGATGGAGGGAGTACGGTGAAAAAAGTTGTATACCGTAGGCCACAAAACTACACTATTAATTTCTTATCTGCTTTTGTAATACTCCTCTGATGCATATTAATTATCGCTAAATCAGATATATCTAGACATGTTTTACGGTAGATACATCCAATTCAACGAAAAATTATTATGAATCGAAGAGGGTAATATAATGTTCATGATCCATATCTCATCTAGGTCAAAGTTAAATTACGAAAATAAAAATGGCATGTCTTTAGGCACGAACTACATACAGATCGGAGCGACCAACGCGACAAATTACCCCTCTCATCATCTCGACTATCACCGCTCAAGGGAGAGTGAGCCATGACGAGACGACCATTCCCTCATCTCCCTATATAGGTTGATGCTACTCAATGGTTAGAGCCAATTACATTTACAGTATACGCTACACTGAACTTGTTTAGATGAAAAGTTGGAGTTTTCACATATCTCAGTATCTCACCTGCTACGACTTCAGTATCTTACCTGCTACGACTACAAATGATCGGCCTTTTTTCTACACTCTGTTTTTTTTTTGAAATCTTTTCTACACTCTGTTTTGATATTGTACCTTTGGATTCTTGCCCACTCATCCAAAAAAGAACATATCACTTGTCACAGCAGCAGAAAGGGCGCGCAGTAGGAAGACATCAAGAGGGTGGACTATGGAGAGGAGATTTTGTGCTCTCGAGCTCCAATGACCCTGTTAGTTAAAAAAAAATCGAAAAAATATGTATGAGTTTAAAAAATCTGGAAAAAAAATCTCGAATGTAGCCAGACGTGTATTCAACAAACGTGCAAAAAATCACATTCAAATACTTTATATTCTGTGCTACACAAAAATGACAAAAGTGTGGATCTGAATATGCATATTTTCAAATCTACAAATTTATCAGATTTTATCATTTTTACGTAGCCTAGAATACGCATTATTTAAAGGCGAAATTTGGCAGATTCCGAATACACTATTGGCTACCTCTGTTAGATTGATCTCAATTGACCGAGTCCAACGGCTCGATCAACTCCTTGATTAGCGCCCTGATCGGGGGCGCCCGACCCTTAATGGTCGGTGGGCCCCTGTCACCAGCTGCTATAAAGAGAGGTGGGGTCGGCGGCACCGATTACGAGGTTTGTCCGTGCCACTCGACCCCACCGACACCACCCTACCGATCTAGGCTTAGCGCTGAGCTGACGGGAAGTACCACCGCCGCCACTGCTACCCACTGCCGTCGTCGGCCACCTCCACCATTGCCGCTGCACCGGGATCATCTGCACAAGGAGAAGGTACTAATCCTCCTCCCCATGTCTCTGTTCTACACGCAGGATCTACCCTAGAAGGTCCTACGGGTCTATCAACCTCCACGTATTTTTTTCAATTTTTCTGAAACTTATAAATATTTTTTCGATCTTTTTTTAACTATCGGAATCACTTGGAGCTGGGAGCACAAAACACTTTCCGTGGAGTATGTCACCATACAACTAGAAATCAATGGAAGCATGGAGCAAGCAAGCAATGCTTGAAATATTTTAGATAGGCACTCGTGGACCCACTGTTGCTTCTGATTTGATAGAAGACTCCGACGCGCCATACGTGCGAGCAAGCCACACCCAGACACTACAGGAATCGCCCGATACGCCGATGGGTTTAGGCCGTCGGCAAAGGCCAGAAAAACCGTCGGCGTAGGCTACGCCGACGGTAGCCGTCGGCGTTATACGGCGTCGGCACAGGTCGTTTGGCCGTCGACGTATCGATTGCCGTCGGCGTAGGCTACGCCGACGGCTTTGCCGTCGGCATAGGTTTTTCATTTTTTTAATTTTTCGATATTTTTTCAATTTTTTTAAACTTTTTTCAAAAAAAAATCAAATTTTTTTAAAACTTTTTTTGATCTTTTTAAATCTATTTTATTTCTGTTTCGAAATTTCCCACTTAGCCACTTATTTAATCTCTAATTACACACTTAATCATTGGTCAAAGTACTTACCCTGTTCAAACTTTCCATTCGATCATCCATCATCAAATTGCTCCAGTCCAAGCACGCTTAACTTTTGAATTCCTTCCAGAGTAGCTGTCAAATGAGAAGTTAGAACTTACTGATATTAATATCCTATCAATCATATTAACCACTCGGTTATGATGTTACACTTTTTCATTGTTTAAATTTTAAAATTTGTTTGAATAAGTAACAATGATTATGTAATAATATTTTGAATAAATAACAATAAAATTTATTTTACTTTATTCTCTTCTTTTAACATTTAATATGGAATAATTCATATCTTTAAATCCGTAAATCGAAATTTGACAAATAAAATGTCTAAGTCGATTAGAAAAATGAGAGGAATTCAAATATGGCATCCATATCATCTTTTGAATCATGTATATGACTTTTTGCAACATATTTTTGTTACTTGCTAAATAAAAAAGTCATTTTGGCACTTAAAATGGAAAAAAAAATGATATTTATAAAACTATTTTGAAAAAACTTAGTTCTGCAACATTGTTTGTCATACCAAGATAAACCTATGTGTCAACTATGGGCACATTATCACAAACTATGGCACGGGGATGACCATAAGTTGGTTATTTGACTCGAAACTTATACATGTTTATAGATGATTGACCTTTTTGTGAAGAAGTTTTTTGTAAACTTTGTCAAAACTCAAGTTTATCATTTATCCTAGCAACTAGTACACATAAAAGTACTCCATGCCAAAGGATTCCATTTTTTTGACTATTTTTTCACTTTCTTTTATTTTGTTGAAAAAACGGCCAAAATGACCACCGTGCCTATTCATCAAAAGAGGTTGAATTTTTCAAAACTATCGACGGTTCTGTGATATAACCACTACTAGTGTATCTTAAAATGATTTTTTGTAAAAATTTCAGAGCAAACTATCACACACTTGTAGTTCAAAATTCAATTACTTTCGGAAAATAGGCATAAAGTCATTTAAATAGGCGAAATTAGATAAAAACCGAGAAAATTCCTAATATTGCTGGATTGTCCATAAAATATGGTCTACTTTGTGTGATAATTGGATGGGTACCATTTTCCAACATATTTTTGGTACTTGCTTAACAAAAAAATGTCATTTTTTACAATTAAAAAATGAAAAATGATATTTATAAAACTATTTTGAAAAAACTTAGTTCTGCAACATTGTTTGTCATACCAAGATAAACATATGTGTCAACTATGGGCACATTATCACAAACTATGGCACGGGGATGACCATAACTTGGTCATTTGACTCGAAACTTATACATGTTTATAGATGATTGACCTTTTTGTGAAGAAGTTTTTGTAAACTTTGTCAAAACTCAAGTTTATCATTTATCCTAGCAATTAGTACACATAAAAGTACTCTATGCCAAAGGATTTCATTTTTTGACTATTTGTTCACTTTCTTTTATTTTGTTGAAAAAACGGTCAAAATGACCACCGTGCCTATTCATCAAAAGAGGTTGAATTTTTCAAAACTATCGACGGTTCTGTGATATAACCACTACTGGTGTATCTTAAAATGATTTTTGTAAAAATTTCAGAGCAAACTATCACACACTTGTAATTCAAAATTCAATTACTTTCGGAAAATAGGCATAAAATCATTTAAATAGGCGAAATTAGATAAAAACCGAGAAAATTCCTAATATTGCTGGATTGTCCATAAAATATGGTCTACTTTGTGTGATAATTGGATGGGTACCATTTTCCAATATATTTTTTGTACTTGCTTCACAAAAAATGTCATTTTTTACAACTAAAAAATGAAAAATGAAATTTATAAAACTAATTTGAAAAACCTCAGTTCTGCAACATTGTTTGTCATACCAAGATAAACCTATGTGTCAAATATGGGCACATTATCACAAACTATGGCACGGGGATGACCATAACTTGGTCATTTGACTCGAAACTTATACATGTTTACAGATGATTGACATTTTTGTGAAGAAGTTTTTTGTAAACTTTGTCAAAACTCAAGTTTATCATTTATCCTAGCAACTAGTACACATAAAAGTACTACATGCCAAAGTATTTCATTTTTTGACTATTTTCACATAAAATTCAATTACTTTCGAAAAATAGGCATAAAGTCATTTTTCTAAAATATGTTACAAAAAGTCATATACATGATGAAAAAGATGATATGATGTCATATTTGGATTCCTCTCATTTTTCTAATCAATTTAGACATTTTATTTGTTAAATTTTGATTTACGGATTTAAAGATATGAATTATTACATATTAGCTGAAAATAGGAAAAAAAAACATAGCTATGCCGACGGCAAAGCCGTCGGCGTAGCTATATACATAAAAAATAAAGATTTTAAAAAGCCTAATATGACTCTACGCCGACGGTCCGCGTACGTCGACGGCCTGCGCGAGATCTACGCCGACGGCAAATTGTACGCCGAGGGTGGCCGTCGGCGTAGCGTCTCTACGCCGACGGCCACCACGACGGGCTGGCCGCGGCGGGGTCTACGCCGACGGCCCCGACAAATTGCCATCGGCGTATAGCGCCATTCCTGTAGTGAGAAGGCCAGGAGCCCGGCGATGAAGACAGCGACTACGCAGGTGCAACCGGCCAAGACACGGGTGTCCTTAACCTCGAAGCCGGCCAGGACGGTGAGCACCACCAGAACAATAACGCCGCCAATGCCGTAAAATCCTACGTTCTGGAGCTTATCGACGACGGTCACCGGTGCACGCGGCAGGAAGAGCTCCGCGTACGACCTGATGAGGAGGCACACCGACCAGTAGGCGCCCAGCGAGAGCAGCAGCGGCAGCCGCCATGGGACGCTGCTGAAGAAGGAAGGAGATCGCTCTAGCAAGCCGTATGCCAGAAGCGAGGAGGGGACCCCCACCGGGAACAAAATCTGGACGAGGACGGCCGTCGCCCACCTTTTGCTACGGGGTATGTGTGCCAGCGACTCCCCGAGCGTCGGTTCCGGCGCCGGCGTATCCATTGCTTTGCTAGCTCTAATTCTCTGTGTGTGTGTGTTTCCGAGAGAGGAGTGGAGTGGGGGATTTTTATAATACGGACGCGTCGTGTTTCCAAGGGATCGAGCAATGCAGGTCTAACTCGGACTCCTCGAATACAAGTATGGAAACAACGAACGCGCTCGGTTGATGCTCCAAGGCACCAAAGATGGAAAGTTTTACGTGCTTAATATCTGGTGGGGTGATCCCTGGAAGAGCGAGAAACTTGCGGTGCGCTCGACGCGGTGCGAGGGATTCCTTGCTCCCTCCGATCCGAACACGGTACAGACTAGACGATGCAAAGGTTAGGCTGTATTTCTTTTAACCTCATGAACACTTTTTGGAACCCGTGAACATGCCTTTTTCGAATGCGTGAACAATTTTTTGAACCCGTAAACATTTTTTTCAAAACCCGTGAACATGCCTTTTCGACCTCGTGAATCGTTTTTTAAACACCGTGAACAATTTTTGAACTTGCGAACTTATAAAACCCCGTGAACATTTTTGTTAGCTCATGAAACTAGTTTCAATCCCGTGAATATTTTTGAAACTTCGTGAACCTTTTTAGAATTCGAAACATCTTTTTGGAAACCACAATATATTTTCGAACCCTTGATTTTTTTTCTGGTATGGTGGATTTTTTAGCTTGATTTTCTTTGGACACACAAAAAGTGGTTTTTATTTGTTTGTGAATCTTTTTTTTGTGACACATCACCACGTTTCATTCCAATATCTAATTTGCAAAGTTAGCGGTGAAATAGTAATTGAAAGTAATGGTAATATTTTTTTTGGTTCTAATCTCTACTATATAATATGTCTTCAGGTGATGGTCCGTTTTTCACTTTCCGATTTTATCCTTGCAGTGGTAGGATAATTACGGAGTATGCCACCCCCAAGTCATATGACCGGTTGGCTATTTTCAGTTTTAATTCAACCCGCACACCCAACTCATAGAAACCAGAAGTCATCGCCTCTTCCTCACGCGCGTCCGCGCGCCGCTCCCGGCGTTGACCCACCACAGTGCGCCAGCCCTGGCCAGGGCCTCGTCCGGCGCTGTCCGTTTCCGCGTGAGGGCCTTCATCGTGGCGCCGTCTGTACCCGCCGCGTAGCCTCGCTCCCCCAAGAAGCCATGACACATTTTCTTCTTTCAGCTCCAATCTGTCTCTCTCTTGTCGTCGAATACCAACTTCCAAGAACTCCAGATCTGGAAGATTGTCCAGTTCAACAGATGTGGTCGGATTTGGTCGTGATTAAATTGATTCAATCAGAGCCGTGGCTGGGGTGAGATCGTGCTATAAGAGGAGAGGATTTAAACATGAGCGACAATATCGACGCGTATCAACAGGAGCCTGATGCGAGTAGTTCAGCGGCGTCTGCACACTCTACACCGCTACACCTCCTGCCGGTAGTTGTGCCCTCTCCTTTAATCCATGTTTGGTAAAATTGATTTCTGATCTTGTGTGTGTGATCAACGAGCCTATGTTGTAATGACTTACCATCTGCCAGTTCAAAATTTGACTCACCGGTCTGGAAATAGAATTCAATCAGAACATCTAATGTACTCCCTCCGTTGACATCCTTTTATGAACGGAGGGAGTATTAAATATTGATCTTTTGGAAGCTGACACTGACAAGATGCATATGTGCCCCCAACCGTTCTGCAAACATTATATTTGCCACCGCAACAAGTTGTTCTTACTAAATTATTGTTTTTGTGTACACATAATCTGCAGTTACTGAATAGTTAGAATTTCTTGAGTGGCAACTTTCATAGACCTAAGGTAAATAGGGAACGTCCAACCAAAATGTTCCCCCGGAGGGATAGGGTATGAATCTCCGTAGCAACGCACGGGTAGTTAGCTAGTAGAATTCAGTACGTGGTGTTAGCAGTTGGTTGTACACACAAAAAAAACTAAATAGAAATTCCAAAAGGATGCCGCACACAAGAAGGAAGAAGCACTACGCACTTGCGAAGAACAAAATAACAGGCCAGAGTACGTGGGCCTGCAGCTGACGGCCTGGCGAGTAGCTCTACGTCTACGTGAGCGAGACGAGAGTTCCTACTTCCGACTCGCTACAACTAGTACTACGAGCGAGATATAGGGCGTCCGCAACGGCAGCTAGGGTTTCTCTTTTCTCTGCGCCGCAACCCACGAACGAGATCCCTATCCCCCTCCATCCTTCCCGGCGGCGGCGGCGAGCAGCACCCAGCGGCGAGATGAGGCCTATCCTCATGAAGGGGCACGAGCGCCCGCTCACCTTCCTCAAGTACAACCGGGACGGTGACCTGCTCTTCTCCTGCGCCAAGGACCACACCCCCACCGTCTGGTTCGCCGACAACGGCGAGCGCCTCGGCACCTACCGCGGCCACAACGGCGCCGTCTGGTCCTGCGATGTCTCCCGCCACTCCACGCGCCTCATCACCGGGAGCGCCGACCAGACCGCCAAGCTCTGGGACGTCAAGACCGGGAAGGAGCTCTTCACCTTCAGGTTCGACGCCCCCGCGCGCTCCGTCGACTTCGCCATCGGCGACCACCTCGCCATCATCACCACCGACAGCTTCATGGGCAACATGCCCACCGCGCAGGTTAAGCGAATAGCCGAAGACATACAAGACCGTACGGTTCACTACTCATCATCCATCTGCAACTGTTTAGATGTCTATACTGCGATGTGGATTTTGAAGTGCGTGTTGGTGTTTTTGCAGAGACGGAGGAGTCAGCGCTCGTGATCTCTGGTATCACCGGCAGGATTAACAGGGCTGTGTGGGGGCCGGGGAACCGGACCATCATCACCGCTGGTGAGGATGCCACCATTCGCATCTGGGACTCGGAGGTTAGCACCTAGTTCTGCTCACTATTACTACTTGTTTATGCCAACATTACCCTTAATGGACACAGCAGACAGTTAATATCTATATATGGTCAACTACTTGGTACCTGGTCCAAGCTTAGTAGAGTATTTATTTATATTAATAATGAAGGAGATCATAGGATATCGTCGGCAAAGTTTATATGAAACTAGCTATCTTGTTTTGTAATGTTTGTGGGTTGTTATTGCCTTTTTACCTCTTTGCTCTGCATGCCAGTTTAATTTAATCAATATGGACATGTTCCTTTCCCAACTTCTTACAACACCAGTCACTCATTATATTTTCTCTTGGCCTTTAGACTGGAAAACTGCTCAAGGAGTCAGACAAGGAGGAGGGGCATCAGAAAGCAATTAGTTCACTATCAAAATCCTTAGATTGGTCTCATTTTCTTACAGGTTCCTTGGATAAATCTGCTAAGGTGAAGATATTGCTGTCCTAATAACATGTTAATAATTCATTGTTATTATATTTATTTTCTGACGTCTGTTATGTTGCTAGCTATGGGATGCAAGAACATTGACCCTGATAAAGACATACGTCACAGAGCGACCGGTTAATGCTGTCGACATATCTCCTACCCTTGATAATGTATGCTCCTTTACGAGTCCTTTTTCTTATATATGCCAATGTTCATTATTTCTTGCGAGCATTTCTCTATACAAGCACATGTTATGTCTTGAATTATTGGTCTTCTATATTATCTAAAAACACTTTTCTGTGGGTAAATATGAGGCTGGGAACGACTATGAATTATTCCAAATCGTGCACTTTGCATTCTGTCCTTCGATTTATTCTTGTAGTTGGATATGATTCTGTGTGTATGTATTATTGTATTGAGTGCCATATTTTTTTTGTCCTGCTCATAATTTCCAACCCTTTATTCTTGACGTCATTTATGATCAAGCTTTTCAAAATCCTTCGTATATTGTTATGTGGCACATAACCTTTTCTTATTAGATGGACAAATGGTCATGCAGCTGGTACTACAGGATAGCTGCATGTCATCTAATGTGCATTTTAATCTGTCCATGGGTTAAGACTGATTCTAACTCGGTATTGATGTTGGCTCTCTCAAATATGTAATGCTATTAACGCTATGGAAACTATTTCTTACTGTTAATTTGTCAGCTTCTGAGTTATCTATTCTTTTTAACGCTTATCGCATGCATGCATGTTGCTGATCTTGGCGGTACTGCTAAAACACATTGCGGTACATTCTGTTATTCTATTGAACTCATCTGCATTTGACTTTTCTAACTTTATATTTTTTCTTCTGTTGTCAGGTGGTTATTGGAGGTGGGCAAGATGCTATGAACGTGACTATGACAGACCGCCGCGCCGGCAAATTTGAGGCTAAATTTTTCCACAAGGTGAACTATGCCTCTTGACTTTTTGTCTGAAGTTACTTTCCGTATGCGTATTATATTGCGACTGTTTTCACATGACTTTGTTATCTAGATTCTACAAGAAGAGATTGGTGGTGTTAAAGGACATTTTGGACCAATCAACGCATTGGCTTTTAACCCCGACGGTCGGAGGTAAGTTCTTATTTTAATGCTGTATGTGTATTTCTTATACATTTTCCCACTGCACTTTGTGTTTGCGATATGCCTCCATTTCTGTTTTCATAAGCTAATTTGCTCAATGATTAAGCCATGTAGATTCATGGCGATATACGCTATTCTGAGTCTTAAGGATGTCATCAAACTTTATGAGAGCATATCCTGATATTTCATTTTTTATATGGATTAAGAAACCCCACTTAGTACTTCACATTTATTTAACTTGTGTATTAAGTCTACATTTTTGTCATTGTTACATCTTGTTCACTTGACATTTTTCTTCTTCATGGCCCCTTGTCTTTCTAGCTTTTCTTGTTGAATCGCTTTCTCCTCTGTTCAATATGTACCTCAGTGATGAGAGCCAATTAAATTGGCAATATACGCTATACTGATCTCATTTTGATGAAAAGTTAAATATGAGAGCTACATGTGAATTAATCCCCAGTCACCATTTTATTGTCTTCCATCTGGTGTCATTGACCCAGCCTCCCTATCTTGATGTTGTCTCCTTTGTGTTCTGGCTTCTTCTCATTTCAATTTCTATCTTGTTAAAACGCTCTTTATGTTCAAATTCCCTTTCTTCCTAGCTTTTATCTTGTTGAATTGTTTTCTCTTCTGTTATTTTTTTTTGCGATATGTACCTCAGTGATTAAAGCCAATTACATTGGCAATATACGCTATACTGACCTTAATTTGATGAGAAGTTGAATATGAGAGCTACATTTGAAGTTATCCCCAGTTACCATTTTATTGTCTTACGTCTTGTGTCTTGACCCATCCTCCCTATCTTGATGTTGTCTCCTTTGTGTTCTGGTGTCTTCTCTTTTCACTTTCCATCTTGTTAAAACACCTTTTTTGGCAAGTTTATGAATTAGTTGCTCAGTGATTAGAGCCAATTACATTGGCAATATACGCTATGCTGACCTTGTATTGATGAAAAGTTGGATATGAGAGCTACATGTTCCCCAAAATTATGTTTTCAAAGATTTAATCTGCTATGGCTATCAATGATCATGCTTTCTTGTACATTCTGCTTTGATTGTACCTTTATTGGCAGCTCAGTGATTTCGACCAAATACATTTTTGGTTATATACGCTATTCTGAATGTGTTGTTGTAAAATAAATTTATGAGAGCTACTGATCCTCCTTTGTAGATATTTTTCAGTTTCTTTTGTGATGCCTAATTTTATGTTTCTCTAAATCCTTGGGATAATATGGTTTCAGCTCTCTTTGAACTTCTATTCTTAATTTCTGATGTACTTTATGAATTCTAACTTCAACAAACTGTTTTCCTTGTAACGTCTGTAGCTTTTCGAGCGGTGGTGAGGATGGGTATGTAAGGCTGCACCATTTTGATCCCGAATACTTCAACATCAAGATGTAATCTTGTGAATTTTGCAGAGGTATGACTCATGCCCCCTCTTTTGGCAAGTGTGAACAGCTGCAACTTGCTTATACATTCTGTTCCCCCTGTGTTCTTGTTGTACCCTAATTTATCTTTGTTCTCGCCATAGTATCTTTTATCTTGTTATATCAGATGTCCCTTCTTCAGGCCTTTCCTTACAGTCATTTGCTGACCTGTTTTCAGGTTGCAGTTGTGAGACCTCCCCTATCCCCTGGAGAGAACATAGCTTTTTTTTGGCTCAGTTTTTGAAAGAACTTAACCTAGTTGGATGGTCTGCTATGTATTAGCGCATTATGTACACAATGACAATGGAGATCTTCTGCTTAAATTGGTGACATCCTGTTCCTGTACCGTCAGTTTTTTACCTGATATTTTCTGTTATGATTTGATCCCGATCTGCAAATTATTTCCACAACCTGGTTACCAATGTGAAAACTATGGATGTCTCCTACTTTTCTTCGGTGACCCTTATTTTTAATTTTGTCTTGAGTGTACCAAGTTTCCATTTTTGTTCTGAAGACCCAAGAACACATGTTAGTTTTGCATCGCTGTACTTTGAAGGAAAGGCTTCTTCAGAACCATAGCGTGTCATCCTCTCCGTCCGCAACATGCAAGCCGGTAGGACTCTGGCCGAGGGAGGCGTGGCAGTGACCATGATGGATGAACCCTATCTTGTTGAGTTAATAGCATCCATAAAACCATCACTTTTGATGCTGAATTTACTATATGGTACCGTTTTCTTTTTTGGACAGAAATCCACTGGAAACTATATGTTTTGTTTTGCAAAATCAAACTAATTATATGTTGATAAAAAATTGACACGAAAACTGACAGTGGGAGCAATCCGTCTTGGCCAATTAGTGAGCTCAATAAAAAAAATCCCAGAAACGAAAAAAAAATATCCCCACTCTGAATTTACAATTAATTCAAAACCAAATTCTTTGGAGCTGGTGGTATGAGCGAAACAAACTCACGGAGAGAAGCGGCTGACGGTGGAGGAATTCCAGTTCATAGTACGCAACCATCTATCTGACTGGTCTGCTGCTCTCCCAAGTAAGCATCCGAAAATCCCTACGCCGGCCGCTGTATGGCAGAAACCTGGTGAGGACTGGATCATGATAAATACAGATGGGCATTCTATGAGGAAACTGGCAAAGGTGGGGGGGGGGGGGGGGGGGGGGGGGGGGGGGGGGATAGTGCTGGAGATGCCGTGTTTGCTGCTGCTGGACATGTCGAATTTGCCTCTGGGCCACTCCATACCGAGTTGAGTCAATGCCATTCAAATAGCTGACCAGCTTGGTGTTGGAAGACCAGTTTTCGCCACTGACTGCCAGACGCTACGCCATGCCCTTCTCTCAAGTGATCATGATGGCTCTGCCCTTGGCCCTCTCATTACTAACGCTAAGTATCTGTTAATCATGAACTTCATTGATTTTAAAATCAAGCTATGCCCGAGCGCTTGTAATGCGTCTTGTGACCGATGATTTAGTCGTGTCCGAAAGTTAATGGAATAGCTGGGTTTCATGTGAAAAAAACAACCTTAGAACCATCACTTTGATGCTGAATTTACCATATGGTACAGTTTTCGTTTTCCGACAGAAATCCACTGGAAACTTCTATGTTTTTTTTTGCAAAACCACACTAATTATACATTGATAAAAAATTGAAGAGAAAACTGACAGTGGGACCAATCTGTCTTGGCCAATTAGTGAGCCCCACATGTCAGCTCAATAAAATAATCCCAGAAACGAAAATTAAACATCCCCACTCTGAATTTATTAAATCAAAACCATATTCTTACAATCAGCCTTAAGGCTCAAACGAAGAAACTCAGGACACCTACCTAGACACTGAATTTATTCTATGCTCACAAGCAAACTTGGCACATGCATGGGCTACCTCCTGCAAAACACAGATTGACGTTGCAGGATCAACTCAACACAACTAAGAACACACGCCAGAGAGAGGAATTTAGATAGTAAGATGAACACGAGAGATTTTGTGCCGCGCTCAACTACTGCGACTTTTCTGTTTTCCTTTATTTGTACGGATCATGAGATCCGTCAGAATCGCTAACTGAAACGACCGCGCACTCCGGGCTTACTGGCCGTGCCATCCCACGGCGCCCAAACGTGCACAAGCCACTACGGTCACCACGAACCGGCTACATCTCGTGCCATCCCACAAGAACTGGACACAGCGACAAACTAGGCTACAGCAAACTGAAACTGAACCTAGCTACTGTCAAGGTGTGGACATGCACACACTACTCGACACCTTATTCAGATAACTGAACTTAACTGAACCCTAAGTGTGTAGCAGGATTATTCATCACAGATCACTCCGAATCTCTGAGCATGAAGCTGTATACCCCCTAACTCCCTTATGAAGCAATGACTCTGAAGGAGGGAATATATGGGAGATATGGATTGTCCTTGTACGACCACCTATCGAAAGTGCCGAGGACACGAAGTTCCCGACGATCCATGTGATAGGACAACAATAATGTCTTGTCGTCGTGGCTTCCCGCAGTGAAGAAGATGGTGTTGCATTCCGGATGGATCGCAACCAAACAATAATCGTCAGGCACGCCCGTCAACTTGGCTTCGAAAAGGCGGGCTTCGCTGATCTTGTACTTGAGGATCCATTCGTCGTTGTCGTCGAGGATCCACACCGACAGCTTGCTGGAACGATACCTGCTCGTAAGGTTGGTCACGTAATGCAAGCGCCCCTGGGATTCGCCGATGAAGGAGACTTCGAACATGCACAGCTCCTCGATCATGTCTCTGTCCATGTCGTCCATGTCTACCTGCACCGAGATGGTGCCCCACGTCGTCCCCTCCGTGTCCACGTAGATGACCATGGCGATCTGTGTAATAAGGTACAGGATACCACGGAGGAACACGCTGTGCGGAACCGGATGCAGACTGTGGTTGCGTTTCCAGCCGTTCTCCTTATGACTCCACGCCGCTGTTTCCGAGGAGTATATGTCCACTCCGTAAATGAATCCTTCCACGTCGTGCTCCTCCAGGATGGCGAAGAGGTGGAAGTGTCCGGACGAGGAGGCGGGGTCGACGGCCAGATGCAGCTGCATCTCCGACATGTTGCGGTGGTTGTTGCCGGGCAAGACCACCCACTTCTCGGTGGCCGGGTTGCACACCACGTAGTCGGCTTCGTTTGTAGGGGAAACCTTCCAGCAGAGGCAGAGGAGAAGGCCGTTGGAGCAGTGCTTGGGGACGATGCTTCTGTACAAAGCACGGGGCAAGAAGGACAAGGAGGGGGAGATGACGACCTGATGGGCATCCATCCTCCCCACTATGCTCACGAAATCAGGAACCGATGTCTCGTCATCGCTGTCCCCGTCTTCGTTGTCGTCACCGTTGCCGTCGCCGTCTGTAGAGGTGGAGATCTCGATGCGGCGAGAGCGGTGAGGGTCTGGGGCAGCTTGGTGCGGTAGGCGGGGTTGGCAATGAGGCCGTCGCGCCAGTGCCGGGAGGCGCACTTGAAGCGGCAGACGGACTTGACCGGCAGCCGCGAGAGGATGTCGACGAGAAGGTCGTCCGGGATGTCGGCGGCCGGGTTGCGGTTGCCGCCTCTCTTCTTCTTCGAGCCACCGCGATCCATCCAACCGAACGAACAGCGCACGCAAATCTGCAACGGCAGGAAGGAGGGTTAGGAAGAGATCGATCGGGGCGGAGTGAAGAAGCTTTCTAGACGTACCAAGGAAAGGGTGTGGCCGGGAGCAGGCGCGGCAGTCCGGCGAAGATATCGAAGGACACAACAACCATGGCCGGGGATCGATTTTCTTGGTTGGTTCAACCGAATCCAACCTATATATGTAGGTGTTGGGCAGTAGGGAAACGAGGAATTATTAGGCGCACAATTTACGCGATTTGAAATTTGAAAACTGGAGAGGATATTCTCCGTTTGTCTCATGAGATCGATCTGGTCCGGCGCGAACTTTCAGCCGGAATTAATTAGGATACCTGAAGATTTGGACCAACATTGGCTTAGGAAACAAGGAATTTGGCGCACAATTTAGGCGATTGCAAGCTTGAGAAGTTGAGAGCATATTTATCCATCTATCTTTTCGGAGCGAAATTTCCGTCGTAATTGGTGTACGTGTGATGCGGACGAAGCCGGCGCGCGGGGGTTCAGCTAGATGAGATGCCGGCGTGGTCGTGTGATGCGGCGACTAGATGGTGAGATGCCGATCGAGTGCCGTTTAATGCGGTGCTGCATGCAAAGAAAGAGCTGGAGAGATCGAGATGTTCTTCATGAGTTGTTAAAGTTAGCAAGTTAGTTGTTGCATGGAGTGAGCTGTTAGTTGCATGCAGTTACCGAGTCGTATGCATGCTGGAGTGATTCCAGGAAGTGGAGTAGGTCGTGTGTTAGTGGCTAGTGGTGTGAGTTGTCTACCGTACGTGTATATATACTGCATTCAGTTATTGAGCCGTGAACCAAGGCACAAGCAAAACAATGTATGGAAAAATGCCAAATTGGTCTCACCGGGAGGAAGATGCAAAGCAGGATCTCTTCTTGGTGAGGTGTGGGTGTGTGTGTGTGTCTAGTTCTCTCTTGGCGCGTGTTCTTGTGAGATACAAGAGTGAGTAGAAGATCGAGAGAGTTAGAGGTAGAAGAAGAGGAGCTGCGGGTTGCAGCTCCAACAGTAGTGTTAGTATGTAGAAGATCGAGAGAGTTAGTAGAAGAAGAGGAGCTGCATGCGGGTTGCAGCTCCAACAACAGTGTTAGTATGGTGCTGGCTGCCTTATGTCGTATTGTCCGTGGTGCCGTTGTGTCTTCTGGTGATTCTCTATTTCTCATCTCCTGACCTTGTCGGCCTGTCCTGTCTGTGATTGGGCATTGAACAACCGGCACACAATGAGTTTGTAGATTGTTGGCTTTGAGATGGAAATATCATATTTCTATTTCTTTGTACAAGAGGAGTGTGATCATCCGTGTGTACGAAAAAAATGACTTGAGGAAGGCGATATATTGAAAGGGAAGAGGCTGGGAAGGGAATTGTGCGGATTAGCTGAAGGTGGGAATTATCCCACTAAACCTCTCAAAACCCTTAGTACCAAACAAAGCCTGGAGGAGCCGGCCGGTCAAGTGTTTATTTTTCTTGGGTAAGGAACTCACACATCTAGAAAAACGCCACAGTACTTGTTCGCAAACAGGAGGCGGAACGGGCAACTAGGGTGCTACACCAGCGGTGGTAGTTGACGGCGAAGGACGACGAGTCTCCCGCAAAATCCATGACGCCACCTCCACCTCTAACCTCAAATACATCAAGTTCATAGAAGGGCCAAAAAGTCGCCGGATACCGACTTGGAGTTGGTGTATCCCGAGTCGGATGACGAGTACCGAAGAGTCATGACGAGAAGGAGGAGAAAGGGGAAAAGGTCATCATCAAGAAGCCTTGCCAAAACGATGACGCGGAAGGGTCGTCCAAGAAAAAGAAGAAGATGCATGGTATAGGTGAGTTTTTTAAAATATTTATAAATTACATATTAGTTAACATAAAGTATATTTCTATTCTTCGCAAAGGAATTACCAAGTATTAGTTTTTTTTTGCCAAATTATCCATTGTTCTAGCCGCATTTCTCCTTTATTATAGTCCATTATCATAACAGGTGATTATGTAAAAACACAAACACAAAATGTCACCAAAAAGCATTATTTTTAGCACCGAATTGTCTTTTTTCTACAAAGGCGATAAAATAATCCATTTTTTCATGAAACAACCTTTTGGACATATAGCATGTGAAAAATGTATGCGCCAACATTGTTAGATTTCGATATTTCAAAATGCATTTAAAATGTATTGTAAATAAAGATTGCAAACACTCATATCGCTAGTACACGATACCTTTTTTACCACTTGTACTACCTAGATATAGTTAATACAATCAAACCACCACTTTTGAGATCAAATTTATCAAATGGTACCACTTTTCGTTTTCAGGACACAAAATTTCTTAGTTTTTGGCAAAAACACTAGTTATACATTGATCATGAATTGACACGAAAACTGACATGTGAGACCCATTTGTCAGGACCTGTTATATGAGGTGGACTAGACCCTCTTGTCAGCCCAATAAAAAAAATGAAAATATCCCTAAAAATAAAAATAAAACAGCTCCACCACCTCCGGTCAAGCTTCTTCTTGCGTTCGATCCCGTGGCCGCTAAGATCGCCGTCACGCTCCTCCTCCATGGGGATAAGACCCGAGTCTCTCTCTTGTCCCTATCACTCCCCACTTCAGCCTGCCGTCTCCATCTCCCTGATGTTTCTCCACGCAAGCAGCCATACCGTCGCGGACGCCGATCTAGCGCGCCACCATTCTAGACCTCCCCAAGAGCAAAATATCATTCCATAGTCACCGCGAGACCTCAAGCATGCTCCTGCAAAGAGTCGAGGTAAGCTTCCCCGAATCACGAACCTAGGACTTCTTCTTCCCCGGCAAGATCCACAACGAGCCAATTGATGGCCACTGTGCATGGTGCCTCGTTTGAGCACCCCCATCGTGCGTAGGGTGAGCCTTTGAGCATTTACCCATTCGGCGCACCCTCCTGTCTCCTAAGCACTATGCTAGTCTCACGCCCAAAAAATTCCTCTAAGTTGTAACCCGGGAGAATGACCCGCCTCCTCAGCCCATCTAGCGATAGCTATTTTTAGCCATTGGATCTCCATGTTCGATGATGTGGGTCATTCGTTTGGGCGGTCGTTGAGGTTTTTGATACTTTTCTCTGTCTCTTTACTCGCTGACATTGGGTCCCATGTAGTAGGCCAGAATTCGCTGAGATAGGTAGATCCTCATAGCATAAAAAGAAAAACAACCGCTTACATTGGCACAGTCACACCCCACGGCAGACATATGGCCGCGTAACCCAACCCGGCCTCTCTGTTTTCTCCTCTCCTCTTTCTTCCGAGCGCATGGAGCTATAGGATTCACCGCCCCAAAACCAGCCTCCACCCTCACCACCCAGACACCCACCGCCTCCGAGCTCTGCAGCTGCGCTGAACAGTACTCGATGCAGCAACCTAGAAGGAGGTCACCACCACACAGCCAGCCTACCTCTTCTCCATTGAAGCTCTCTACCAAGAGCGCCGTCCAGATCTCCATCAAGGTTGCTATCGAGGTCACCGTCCAACGACGAGGTCGACGCCCAATACCGCCCTAGGTCTACTCCCTCCTCCAATCAAGTTCCGGCAAACACTTCTGCCCAGTCATGTGTATATATCCCCCGTGGTGCTTCATGATGAAATTAGGGAAAATTTTGTTTTTGCCACACTTGTTTTTGCCAATTTTTCTTTTGGCACTCTAAATACTTACATTTTGCTTTTGCCCCATTTTCCACCGTTGAGGGGCAAAATCAAAAGCAAAACAAGACAAAAGGAACAAAATTTCACCATTTTCATTTCACTTTTGCCCCACAGAGGCCCAAAATGATGTATTACCATAATTGTTAGGGCAAAAGCAAAAAACCAAAATTTAGAGTGGCAAAAACAAAATAGGCAAACACTATTGTGGAAAAACAAAATTTTCCCATGAAATTAACATGTAATTTTCTCTTCAAATGGTTGCAAAAGGGTACATTAGTCATTTTTTGAACCGTTGCTGGGATTCTTCATAAATCAGAAGAAGACTCGCTGATTCCTGTGAGTAGACATCACCGGGGTCTGATGACGCTCATGAGTTTGGCGATGGGGCGGTGTCCCGACCCTCCGTGGTCATGTGGATGAACTGATGGTTGGTTTTTCATTTTGTGATTGTTTCGAGCTACGTGTGCCACGATCGATGACGGTATGGGACGTCCACTTCGAGACCGGGTTCGATTCGATGCAGCAAGTGCTACGCATGATGGCTTTAGAGGACTTATCAAGTTATGTCTGGTGTTGATAAATGCAATGCACGATGCTCATCCGCAGTGTCATGTCATGCCTGTTGCTGCTCGACCGAACGTGGTGCGACAGTGGTTGGATGTCATCTTCCAGTTTCTCCTCGAAAGAGATCTGGTCAGCGATATGTCGTTGGCCGGACAGGTGATGATCAATTCAACTGTCCATTCAACAAATAAATGGAAGTTCTATCTATCAATATCTATGGTCTTGGACCGTCAATAATGATTTGTCCTTAGAATTTGGATACTTGATTGACCCGCTTACTTCTATTATGTTAATACTAATTACTACTGTGGGAATCCTGGTTCTTATTTATAGTGACGGTTATGTCTCACGATGAAGGATATTTGAGATTTTTTGTTTATATAAGTTTTTTCACTACTTCTATGTTGGGATTGGTTACTAGCTCCAATTTGATACAAATATTTTTTTTGGGAACTCGTGGGAATGTGTTCCTATTTATTGATAGACTTTTCGTTTACACGACCAATCGCAGCGAGTGCTTGTCAAAAAGCTTTTGTAACTAATCGTGTAGGGGATTTTGGTTAGATGCGTCAACATTGAATTTTAGTATGACTCGTTGACTTTTTGTTTTTTAAGTCTTTACCTAATAGTTGTGTATCTTAAACTTCTTAGCCATGTGGCCACGGATTTATTTACCTTTTGTTCTGAACATTGCAATAAATTGTCCGCAATTCCGCATCCATCGTTTCAAAAAAACACGCACCCCCGGCGAGTTTGTCGATTCCTATCTACACCGTACAACCAGCGTACAAGTAATGAAAATTCTGTTAAACTTACGCCGCTTGAAGCAGCACAAGGCATGCATCATGCATGCAACAGAACACAAAATCGACTGGCCGGAATAAGAAAGTGATAGAGAGAGTACTAGGATTTGGCGGCGCGAGCTATGGTCACATGCATGCAAGTACCTAATTACGTGCTAGCGCAGCGTTGCGGTCGTCGTGAGCGGCGAGCGAGGACATGGCGAACTCGAACTGCTGGAGGGAGAGGTTGGTGGAGAGAGAGAAGAGGTCCCTGGCGCCCTCCATCCCCCTGAGGCCGGCGACGTTGCTGGAGCCGTCAAGCCCGATGTGGGCCACGTGCTGCACGTCCGTAGGGAACCCGATCTGGATGTCCATGCCGCCCTCTTCCTCCTCCTCGCCGTCCTTGTATACCTCGAAGATGTGGGACAGGCTCTTGAAGCTCTTGATGAGCTTCCTGATCCCGGCAAGCAAGAAGACGTCGTGCCTCGCCGTCGCCTGCTCCTCTTCCGCAGACGTCTCCTCCGCCGCCGTGCCCTTCCCGGCGACCGCCGCCTCCTCGTGGTCTCTCGGCGCAACTGCATGCATGCACGAGAGAGCGCGCGCGCGTCAGAGGACAGAACTTGCAGTTACGTCGATCCATTGCGCGCGCGCGCGCGGGGAAGAAAAGGAGGATACCTGGAGCTGGAGCGTTCTCGACATGGCTCGCCGGAGCAGCGTCGTGCGTGCTGATGGATGCCATGCTTGATTGGCAGTTGATCGAAGAGTGAGGCGAGTATCAATGGCGGGAGTGCGGTGAGTGGCTCCGTTTGGTGGCTGGTCGTGTTTTTGTATAGAGAGAAGTGTGGAGTGCAAGGGAAGGCAGTCAAAGAATGGAGGTGGTTATGGTGGTTATGTGGATGTAAAGAGTGAGGTAGTTGCGCGTATGAGTTCAAGTTGGTTATAGTGCCTCACGGGTAGAGTGGAGAAGCCTTGCCTTCCGCGCAAGCGTACTCGAAATGTGCCGATCGATAGTGTATCAGGTTGATTGGAACCTGTCACTAAGTGTCGATCCGACATGAATAGATTAGTGTGAAAAAATTGGGCCCCTCCAAAAATCGGTATTTCGCTTGGCTGATTTTTATTTTTCTTAACGATTGTTGTACTAGGATGATTTTCATTAATCTCCCCGTCCAAAATATAATACTTTCTAACCTCATTGAGTTTGTCCTGATTCATACATATATATACATATTTTAGTGTGTTGATTTACTCATTTAATAACGAATCAGGACAAAGTTAAAAAGGATATGATATAAAATTTATATTTAGAAACGGAGAGAGTAGTTTTGTATTTGGATCAGCTATTTGGGATAATATATCTGCTATGGTGACAGGCATTTTAGATGACATGATGTGTACTTGGTCCATTTTATTGCTTAAATTTCATTGAAATTTGATAGCTATATTTACAAAAATTGTCAACTTGTATCCAGTTCAAAATAAATATTCAAATTTTATGGTTTAAATTTAGATTTTGTGTGGAGTTTGTATACTCAAAGAGCATAGAGATACAACAAAACAATTACAATATATACAGAGGAATTAGCAAGTCATACTCTAGATGACACATCATAACTTGTAATTAAGAAGTCCTTAGAGCAACCCTAGCAGATACACAAAACATGCTTATGGGGAGGCCGAGATAAGTTCAACTACTTAAAAGCGCTATACTCGATTGTTTCTATTTTGTTTCTCATACCAATATGCATATAAAATCCATTTGAACCCTAATTTATCATCAATATAATTCAAACTTCTTATGTTTCACACTACACAATACAACGATAGTTCAAATTGAAATGAAAAAGGGGTCTGAATGCAACAAAATCATACAATCAAAACAAGAATAGAAGCACATGAACAAATAGGAGGGTACTATCCCCCCCCCCCCCCCCAAAGATTTACCGGTGATGCTCAGTGAGATATTCGCGAAGCTAGGCATGCAAGCCTGGTCTTCAATCCTCCGGCACACCTTTAGTAAAAGCGTCGATCTAGGTTTGATTCCTCCAAGGTCTCACACAAGTGCCAGCGTTGTCATACTCGAGGTCTAAGTTCAAGCCACTCTAATCCTCGATGATTATGTTTTGAGGATCACACAATCCTCTCTGATATTTTTTAGGGTCTTCTTGTCACATAAATGAGCTTGTAACATACTAAAATCTCACTCTACGTCTTTTTGGAATGCATGTTTTACCAACTGGAAAACCGTGATTTCTTGTTACATTGAGGATTTTGGATCGTCTTCACAAATGTGACCAAGGATAGATGTCATCGGCTAGATAATATCCCATCTCATATGCTTGGCAATTGACAACGAAGTTGCAAGACATAGCATCACCACTTGTAAGCCGAGCAAAAAGAGTAGACATGTGCAAAGCATCGATGTCACTATGCGAGCCCGACAACCCAAAATAACAAATCTTAGTCCTCGGAGGCAACTTCTTCAAGTATGATGGTTGGATCACAAAAATGTCCACTGCATTGCCCATGCGATGCATAGAGCAGTTCTCTCGTCTCCACTGCATGCAGTCAATGCTTCCAACATTCTTGGCCACCCTTTTCTTCATTCATTCACCAGTAACCTCACCATGTCCTTGACATTGGATGCTCTCAGATAATCAGCCGCGAAGATCTTGACCACTATTTTTACAAACTTCCTCACAGACTTGAGGGTTATGTCTTCTCCACTGTGAAGATACTCATATGTGTAATCGGTTGGAATACCTCATTCCTCCGACGAGTGAGGTATCTCTCATTTGGTTCATTGGCCATGCAAGAGCTCCCTCCTCATCTTATAGCACGCCAAGAGATGAGCGGGGGATCTGCACCTCTTCCATAATAAGTGCCGCCGATTCAATTCAAACTCTGCACTAAATCAGCGACACTTATTATAGATCAGTGTGAATATTTCAACATCATTTTGTGGCCAACAACTTTGTTCCAAGAGCTTTAGAAGGTGATGGAGCTGAAATTTCGCTCGCGGTAACGTTTTGAGATTTGCATATGCACAAATAATCGATCCCGTAGGGTTCTATCTGAAACGTTATCAGTACGACCGTTTTTTCTTGCTCTGTTTTTTAATTTCCACCTGTGTTGCTTTATAACTTGTTTTTCTATTAATGAAATATGTGATTCCTCTAAAAAAATGGATCCCGTATGAGGCAAGTACTTTTTTTTTACGGGTATGAGGCAAGTACTTTTAGTATACTGACAAAATTGAGTAAAGAGGGCATTTCGAGGCAGCAGTATGTTTTGAGTAAACATGGGAACCTGCAAACGCCCCTTTTTGATCAATGAAATAGCAGCTCCGACTGCATTTTCAGTCAAACCCATTTTAGAACTGATGTACCTTGAAACCGGTTTCAAAGACGAGGAAAGGCGCGTTTGCAGGTTCATGCAGATGCTCTCTCGCCATCGACATGGCCGCCGCCTCCTCCACTACCTGACCAAGTCCCCATGTTTCTCCACCAGTACCACCGCCAGCGCCCCGCCTCCGCCTCCCGTTCCCACACCCGATGCCGCCTCCCGCATCTCACCGCTCGACGACCACGACCCCGGCGCGCTCGCGCCCGACGATGCCATCGTGGCGCTCTCCTACGTCGCGGATTCCGACGGCTCCGCGGCGGCGCTCGCGCTCTTCCGTCGCCTGACGTGCCGTCCGGACGTGCGCCAGCTCATGCGCCTCTACGTCACCGCCGGGACCACCTTCGTCGCGAGGGGCAGCCTACCCATGGCGCACGAGGCCATGCGCCGGATGGTCGCCGCTTTCGCCGAGACAGGTCGGCTCCCGGAGGCCGCAGACATGGTCTTCGAGATGCGCAGCCACGGGCTTCCATTCTGCGTCGAGACGGCGAACTGGATCCTCAGGGCTGGGTTAGACACCGGGAACTTCGTCTACGCGCGCAAGTTGTTCGATGGAATGGTGACGCGTGGTGGCGTGTGCCCCAACGCGTGTAGCTTCCGGGCACTGGTCTTGGGGTGCTGCAGGGAAGGACGGGTGGAAGAGGTGGACGCCTTGCTGGTGGCAATGTGCGGGCAGGGGTTCTGCCTGGACAACGCGACATGCACAGTGGTAGTGCGCACGTTCTGCCAGAAGGGACGGTTTAGGGATGTGTCTGAGTTCTTCAGGAGGATGCTGGAGATGGGCACGCCACCCAATGTGGTGAATTACACCGCATGGATTGATGGTCTGTGTAAAAGAGGACATGTCAAGCAGGCGTTCCATATACTGGAGGAGATGGTCAGAAAAGGGCTGAAGCCGAATGTGTACACACACACGTCGTTGATCGACGGTCTCTGTAAGATTGGCTGGACGGAGAGGGCGTTCCGTCTTTTCTTGAAGCTCATTAAGAGTATTTCATACAAGCCGAATGTGCATACGTACACCGTGATGATTGGAGGGTACTGTAAAGAGGGCAAGCTTGCTCGAGCTGAGATGCTGCTGGGAAGGATGGTCGAGCAGGGATTGGCACCAAACACAAACACATACACTACGCTGATTAGTGGGCACTGCAAAGGAGGCAGCTTTGATCGTGCCTTTGAGCTGATGAATAAGATGACTCGTGAAGGCTTCCTGCCCAACATTTACACATACAATGCTGTCACTGATGGTCTATGCAAGAAAGGAAAATTTCAAGAGGCATACAAGGTGCTCCGGAGGGCCAATGATCAAGGGCTTGAGCTTGATAAGGTGACATATACCATACTGATAACTGAGCACTGCAAACAAGGTCACATAACATATGCTCTAGATTTGTTCAACCGGATGGTGGAAAATGGTTGCCATCCTGATATAGAAACATACACCACCCTTATATCTACATACTGCCAGCAGAGACAAATGGAAGAAAGCCAAAAGCTGTTTGACAAATGTCTTGCGATAGAATTAGTGCCAACCACACAAACTTATACCTCGATGATTGCAGGATACTGTAAAGTTGGCAAATCAACCTCAGCTTTGAGGGTCTTTGAGAGAATGGTTCAAAATGGATGCCTCCCAGACTCTGTAACTTATGGGGCTCTAATAAGTGGGCTCTGCAAGGAATCGAGGCTAGAGGAAGCACGGGCATTATACGAGGGCATGCTTGATAAACGTTTGGTTCCCTGTGAAGTAACTCCTGTCACTTTAGCTTTTGAATATTGCAGGAGGGAAAAGACAAGTGTTGCTGTATCGATCTTGGATAGATTGGATAAACGGCGACAGAGTCACACAATAATTGTGCTAGTTAGAAAGCTCAGTGCTGCCGGAAATGTGGATGATGCAAGTCTTTTCCTAAAACGTGCTCTGGACGGGGATTGGGCTGTTGACCATGTAACTTATACTGGCTTCATTAATTCATGCTACACCAACAATAGATACGCCCTAGCTTCTGAAGTATCTGATAAGATCTTGAAAAGAATCACCAGCTTCAAAGAAAAGAATGCTGCAGTTATTGTTTAATTAGGAAGACTGGAAGCACAATCCAATAGCTTGCACTGATATGGAAGAAATATTCTACAGTAGGTGCGCATTGTTTTTCAGCGGCTGCAATGCTAATCAAATTATTGTAAGATTGTATGCTTTTCTTATATGTGACATGATTTCTTAGAAAGTTATTTCCCAATATTAGTTAGTGAAAATTCGGTTCTTGCATGCTCACTGGTCTTATAATTTTTCCAGGCCAAGGTGTACATGACCTGATTTTCGTCAGTGCATTGGGTGAGAACTGCCCGATGGCAGGAATGTAAGTCTTCTGTGCATAAACATGTGAGAAGAAGGAAGGTTTGTTGTTTATGCTGGGGAAAATGTAATAGCCCACCATCAGTAGTATTTTAATTTGAGTCTAGATTTAAGTTGTCTGACGCACATTCTTGTAAGATTTACCATTCTGAAAATCTCTGTTTGTACAGGTTAACAAATCTACATTGAAGATATCTAACAAATCCATATTTATGCTATATGAAGGTCATCTCTGGTGTTCTGTACTTCTGTTCCCTTCTTACTTGTCAAGATCTAATTTCATGTTATGCTTGTTCATCGCAAGATCTTATTTCATGTTATTACTTATTCATAGCAGTGAGTTTTTTCACTGACTGGTCACACATTTTCTACAATCTGAAGGCTCTGATACACAGATGGGTTCGCAAATTTGATCCTACGCTATTTTTACCACTGTATATATATTGTTTCTCTGTATGCATAATTACTTTTTTTTGCACCACATAACCAAACTCCAGCCATCTCAATTCCCTTTCAGAAAATTCTTGTGAAAGGATGCAATGTTGTGCAATTTATTCTCACTGTTTTTCTGCATACACCTTAGAGAAGGAATGTAGGCCTACAAAAAGCAATCAACAATTTGGATATCCAATAAAAAAACCTAAAATCCAAATACTTACTTTGGATATCCAGCAAAAAACTAAGACCTGCATCAAAACTAGCTTGATGTGTCACCTTATTAAAGACAAAATGTAGAGTTACAGTCTTACATATACTCTTAGTTGTTACTCGCTCTGTTCCCAAATATAAGACGTTTTTTTTTTTTTGAGAACACAGTACAACACAGACGCTCACAAATACGCACGTACACTCACCCCTATGAACGCACACACGCACACCCTACCCTATGAGCACCTCTGAAGGACTGAGCCGGCAGATCTTGAGGTTGACGAAGTCACCACAGGCGCCTCGCTGTTGACGGGCACGTCACCTACCACTGAAAGAATAGCGCCGGATAAACCTGGAATAAATCCAGGTAAATGCAAACGCCCATGCCAAGTCTAGGACTTGAACCTGGGTGGGCTGGTTCCACCACAGGGAACCCAACCATCAGAGCCAAGCTCCGTTTGTTACCAGTTAATCGTTTAAATGCTCTGGAGGTTCAGGCCTTCAGGGTAGAGGTCGTTTTTGTAGTCTCTTGTTTTTCTGTCTTTTCGGTCGTTCTGCAAGACTTTTTTGCGACGCCAGTGGCTTTCCCTCTTCTAATATAATACATGCAAGGATTTTGCATGGTTTGAAAAAAAGAGTTATCAGTTAAAATATTCCTCATGTTGGTGTGGCCAAATCTCCTCTGGATAAATTGTTAGAATTTGGTCTCATTTACGGGCAGGTCCATATAAGCAATTTCTGAAATCAAAGGCTCATGTGTATGGCAAAAGTTGTGGGTGCTAAAGTTTAGTCTCATATGAAAAGTTAGATGAGAGTTGTCCCACCTTATAAGGTGGAGTGTTCTACCACTTGATAAATGGGTGAGAATAGGAGAGGCTCTTTCGTGCACTCCTCTTCTGCCGCTCGTCCTGTTCGGTTGCTTCCCTGCATGTTGGCTGCGTGCGTGTGTACACACGCTTAGCATGTACTCCCTCCGTCTAATAATATCCGTCTCAAGTTTGATAAAAAGTGGATGTATCCATACTTGTTTCATGTCTAGATACATCCACTTTTTGACAAACTTGAGACAGTTATTATTGGACGGAGGGAGTACTTATGGTTTACGTTTCGTAGCCTTGCCCAGGTAACAAGATGCAACGGCGGGTAGTAGCTTTTAACTTTACATTTTCTCCACATGATCATGTTTTTCTTTCAAGCTTCCTTGTTCATTCTATATTACTCAAGGCAAAGTTTTTTTAGGGTAGTTATGTTTGTAAATGCAAATATCATTCATTAACATGTTTGAACTAGATTTGAACGATGCATGTTACAGTTTTTTCCTTTTTTGTTCTACTTTCTGCAGATCTGATTAGGCAAAGTTTTTTTTAGGGTAGTTGTGTTTGTAAATGCAAATATTTTTCATTTAACATAGTTGCACTGCAGATTTGAATGATGCACATAATAGTTTTCCTGATTTTGGTTCTACTTTCTGCTGACCTGATTCTGGGCATCTGAACCTCACACATTGCTGATCTTGGCTCCTTCAGTGGTTGTAAACTATCCCAGATATGGAAACAGTTGAGTCGCGTGCAACTGGGTTTTGGATGCTTGTTTCCGCGCGAGGGCTCTTGTCCTAATCCCCAGTGTCAAGCTGGTTGGATATCAGAAAATCTCCTACAAAAACTGGTAGTGGGCTAGTTAAATATCGAACAGTTGCAAATAGTATTGTGAAAAGCCTCTTTCAATGAAAGAACAACCTGGAAACTGACCAAATGAGATGAGGATGCTCATAACTCAGGGAAATTGCATGCCTTAAGCAACAAAATCTTGATGTTTGCTGGTGTTTAAAGAAACTAGAAGTGCCTAAGCAATTATGTTGACTGTCCAATGTGATCTGCGCCACAGTCAGTGACTGGAGTGGAGATGTCCTTCTCATGTCTTGCCTCCTTTTATGTGTTCTCACTGTACATGTTTGGGCAGTGCTCCATATGATCATTGCTTGTATTTACGCATGTACGCTAGCCTCTTAGGAAATCCACTTTATCTAGATTGAGGGCTTACAAGTTACAACATGTTCCTTTGTATAATACTCCCTCCGTTTCTAAATATAAGATGTTTTAGCTTTTCTCAGTTTTCTCAGATTCCTATGCATCTAGACGCTTTTTAGCGTGCATATTTACTCATTTTAGTCGTATGTAGTCAACAGTGCAATATCTAAAAATCTTATAATTACGAACGGAGGGAGTAGTAACTAATAAGTAATATCTTGATGTGTTGAGTTTTCTTTGTTGGTTGTATTTAATTGATGGTCAGCTTCATTGCTCCAGTCATCCTTAAAATTCCAGATTTTCCTTTGTGTAAAACACATTGTTGCGCAGTTCAAAATTGTTGGTCAGCTTAATTATCTGTAGTAGGATCTTGAAAGATGCATGTTGGGATTTTTCAGCTAAACTTTTCAAGATATATTATATGCCGAGCATATCTTATAAGCAATAGTAGTCATACACATATCAGGAAATTTCGTGTGCAAGACATGTGCACACATAGGTTAATAACGTGTGAGCTAGATGTAGAAGCACAACATTGTGTTTACAGCACCACATACTAGGTACAGTTACTTATGATAATGCTATCAATGATTCTGTAGACCCCCTTGTAGTTTTTTTTTCAATTCTAGAGAGTATTCCTGGTAGATGACATCATTGAAAAGTACTTCTGAGATCTGAACTTCTTTTCTTTCTAATGAAGAAACAAGTGAAACTCATTATGTTTTCATAATCTTGCAGCTCATCTGCCACCAGATAGCTCAATGGCTTCATGGATGTGGAGTGACTCCTCACTCAAGCTGAATAATTTGTGGTGCTGCTTATTCTCATACTGCTGCCGGCGGGTAAGCTCAGCTAGCTGCCACTCCTCCCACTGATCTTCTGGCACAATATTTCCTTCAAGCATTTGCACAACTTCCGACATAGCAGGGCGTTGACCAGGGTTAATATGCGTGCAGAGGAGTGCTACTTGGATAATTTGTACTAGCTCTTGAAAGTCATACGCACAGCCTATATTGCGGTCGACGATTTCTTCCAATCGTCCTTCGTGCATCAACAATTTCACCTGCAGATTAATCAATCAATCTCATATGAGTCAACTATGTGAGCTTGCAACCCCTGTCGTTAGTAGAAAATGCAAGGAAATTTCATTGTTCATACCACAAGTCTAGACATCTCGCATTGTCATACTCATACCTAAGCACCACACTGCTGCCGATATTAATTATTAAGGTGAGCAATACTGATTACTGAAACATCAGAATGCCTTTGGTTACTCTAGTTTCATGAGCTTTCAGTAATATCATGGGATATAATGTTTATTTGGGTGCTTATAAACAAAATTTCGATAATGTAATGCTATCTTACTTGATCAATGAGCATGACCTCGCCAGCTCCTTCCAAGAAGTCGGGGAAAATTGCACGTTGACCTGTCACAATCTCTAATAACATGACACCATATCCAAATATGTCTGTCTTCACGGATGGCCTCCCTGTCTTAAAGTACTCGGGAGCTATGTGACCCATTGTCCCGCGGACCCCTGTTGTCACGGTGTTTCTCCCCATGTCCATCATCTTCGCCAGCCCAAAGTCTCCTATGACTGCTTCAAAGTTCCCATCGAGTAGGACGTTGGCAGCCTTGACATCACGGTGGATGATCTTGGGGTTGCAGTGCTCATGAAGATATTCCAAACCACGGGCAGCACCAAGTGCGATTCTCATTCTTGTTGGCCAATCTAATGTTGGTTCATTAAGTTCTGTATCTGGATATTGTTGAAGTTTCATTAGCAGTAGTGTTGCGAAAATGAATTATATTCAGTATTATTATCCTAAAAGAACATATAATGATTTTTTTGTGGTGTCTGTATTGAACTTATAGATAATTATGTAATACTTCATAATGTCTATTTTCTCACTTCAACATTTGCAATATGCACTCCTAGTTTCTGGCATCACTAACTGATACAATACAACTGCATGCGTCAACCCAACTGACAAACCTAAAAAACCCTATGAATAGATTATGTAATGAGGAAGAGATTATCTTAGCTTATCCTTTACCTCTTAAACGAGAAGCAACACTCAGGTTCTCCATGAAAGGGTATACCAAGAGCCGCTCTGTCGGTGTCGTGCAAAACCCTATTAATCTTAATATGTTCTTATGCAAAGCAATGCTTATCAATTCCACTTCTCTGAGAAAAGCCATTTCGCCGTCGGGACTTTCCACTTCGAACAGTCGTTTAACTGCAACCTTCTTGCTATCTGGACCTGGAATTACTCCTTTGTACACTTTACCGAAACCGCCCTTGCCAAGAACACTCCGCTCACTGAAATTATTGGTCGCAATCTGGAGCTCTCGCCATGAGAAGCGCTTTATCTGCCCAAACTCTAGGCTGTGATCATGCTGACCTAAAAAATGTTGTAATTTTGTATTATATCTCTGTTGAAAATGTGCATAGTCCTGTCTGGTATGCCAATTTTTTGAGTCACTTTCAACCAATGGAGAATTGTTTTTATCCTTGAAATGTTCAATTATGGTAAATTTGAAAAAAAATGTAGCGATCTTGCTGATGAACCTGCAACATCAATGTATATTTCTGGACGGTGACGCATTCTTTGCCACCATAGCAGAAACAGAACTACAACAACAACGAGTGTGACTGCTCCACCGATGCTTCCAACAATCGTCTTGAGTGTGGACTTCCTTGATCCACCTGTTGCTATTACCAAGCATTTAGTTTGACAATATATATGGTTTCCTTCTACAAATGTAGGGTTCAATATAGATTGCTATGCGGCTAAATCACCTGTCTTAGTAGTGCCTCCAGCACATGAAATGAAGTGATTGCCACAATTCAAATGGTTGCCTGTATAGCTGGAAAGATTTGATTTCACTTATTATGTAAACTGTAAAGTGGTACACATGAAATTGTTTGTATAACATAATCTGATATACTCAAGATATACATACTTATATTGGGACACCTGAAGTAGCTGCTCTGGTATTTCACCGCTAAGACTGTTGTATGCGAGATTACTGCAAAACACAATTAGTTATCATATAGATATATCATAAGATAATAGAGCTGTCCTTTATTTATGTGAATGAGTAGTATAATGAATATTATTGATGACATCACTGCTCCACAAGTTTTATGAATAAATCATCACGAAAAGGCCAACTTACATATTGTTTAATGATGAAAGATTTGACAAAGAGCCTGGAATGTTGCCAATCAACATATTTTGGCTTAGATCCCTGTCGAAGATATCCGTGTTAGAGCTGTTGTTCAGCCATGATAAAACCAGTCATGGGCTCACTTACAGATATTGGAGTTCTGAAAGAAGACCAAAAGATTCAGGTATCGAGCCATTTAAGCTATTTCTTCCAAGTTTTAGTGTCGTCAAGTTTGATAGGTTCCCTAACTCTTGTGGAATTCCTCCAGTTATGCTGTTACCGTCCAATAGCCTGAAAATAAGTCTAATAATCAGAAAAAATCATTCATTTTGGAAGGAAAGTGAGATTTATGTTTGACTAGACCCTTTCTTCTTGAAATACAACATATTTGTAGAGTAGATAACTGAACTTACAGCTCCTGTAAAGTTGTTAACGTTGCAATACTGGGCGACAAGACTCCACTTAACCCTGACGAACTCAAAGTTCTGCGAATTTGGAAATGAGGAATTAAGCACATAGTAACGTGAACCCAGTTAAATGCGACAGCAAACTGTATTATAATAGTAAAAGTTGGAAAGAGTAGATCATGAAGAATGTGCTGCCGAAGTGAAACCCTTGTTCTGCTGAGAGGTTTTTACGGGTTCTTATTAGAAGCTGGTATCAAGCATTATAGAAATAATTTATTAACAGTGTTGAAGATTTCACTATGCTCATAGGACTGTGAATGCTCTTAAAGTGTTTGAGATCAGTTCTTTCACTTACATTCCAATAACGTCGCCATCGTCTTGATGCATCTGACATTAGCAAAGTAGCAGGGGCTAGCTTGATTGGCACTCCAGTCTTCCAAGACACCGCGGCTGTCACTGACATCATCCTCATTTCATGCAGTGCTATGACTGAGGAAAAAAAAAGTCATTTTGTTTGCTGGATTATGAGATAGGCACTAAATGCAAGGGAACGGATATGTCTAGTGTTTCACTTGCAATCTGGATTGTTAACGGATGCAGAGCAAACCAAAAGTGATCCAGCTCACTTAAAAAAAGAAAATAATCAGGATTTGATGACAATACTACTGAAAATCAACTAAGCAATTGAAAGAGTGGTTGATATCCAGTAGCCAGAACTGGCGCTTTAGTATCTATATGCTATAGTTTTTTTTGCCCTTTTTGCAACACCAGAATTCTGTAGGATTACTATGGTAATTATACAGTTTTATATGAAATACACTTGGCTAATTATAATTTATAAGACAGGGAGGCAAACCCCAGCTGATACTCTAGTCAAATAGTAACATTCCAATTAAATATGGCATATCCTCAAGGTAAAAAAAAGGGGCATATCCTTACCTAATGCTGACCATGTAGAATGATATATGTTTAAATACATATAAGGGCTTTACCTTGGAGGTTAGGATCTGCCAAAGATTGGAGGCACCCCAATAAAACTAATACGAAAGCTACTAGCTTCATGCTTTCTGAAACTATTTTTAGTTTGTTTTATTTTTGGCAACAAAAACACTGCTCGATTTAGTCTGAATCTGTGCTTGATGGAACACAGAAATGCCAGGTAGCTGACAAGAACCTGCGAACTGAGAAGCAAAATGAAGTGTGTGAGAAGACTAGCAGAGTGAACTGAGAAGGATGGAAAGCACAAAGTAGTAAGGCAGTAATGTGTAGAGAGAAGTCTGACAAGAATCTGCAACTGAAAAACAGGAAGGAAGATTCAGTTTAATGAAATCCACCTGCAATGATGAAAATTGGGTTCATTTGCAAACTATCATCTCCATTACCGTCTCAAGTTCATAGACTGGACCCAATGAGACTACCGAATATAAAGATGGGACACAATGGCCCCATAAACTATTATTTTGAAATAAATGATGCTACTGTTGGAATAAAGGTACCCACTTGGCCCCTAAACAGTTTGTAGTGAACCCACAACAGATGTATTGTATCTTATTTACATGCAGCAATAAAAGACACACAGACTTTATTTTCTTGATTTATTTTCGTTACAACCCATTGTTATCGTAAATGCTATATTTGCTAGCTAGTAAGCATCTTGATATATGGGGAGAAAAGTTGAGAAAAAAATAAACATGTGTGTTCCCCTTAAAACCTGGCAGTAACATAGTAACCTCCCCAAGTGAACAGCCTGTTCTTAGTATACTCATTAAGAATTTCAGCATCAAGATTCATGATGTCTAAAATGAACTGACTCAGTTTCCTACTAATTCTGGTTCTGCAGGTGGAAGCTTCTGAACATAATCTACTGCTCCAGTAGTGCTTGAGCAAAACAAAACCTCCCCAATTCATCCCTTCCCAAGTAGCCATTGCACACAAGGGAAACAAGAGACCAAACAACCTCATAGAACACACAACAGCCACTCTAAATAAAGGAAGGCAAACAATCAAGTGAAGCAAAGAAGAAGCGGAGGAAGATTCAGAAGTTAACCATGATGTGTAAATGGAAGGACAAGTGTCAAGGACTTACAGGAAAAGGGGGAGAGAAGCATGTGGTGCTCCTTCCTTCCTTTGACCTTTCTTCTTTCAGGTGAGTCTGAGCTCTGAGCTTAGAGAGAAGTGTCGGAGGTACTGGACTGGACACACATGCATTTGATTTGAGTGGGTGAAATTTAACAGAATGCTTCTTGCAGGAAGAAGCAACGGACATCTCAGATCAAACGCATCTGGGCCATCCACTGGCGATCCAATGGCCAGAACACCCTTTGGGGCACCGAAAGTTTTTCGTTAGAGCTTTACCTTAGGCATCTGACTAGTAGATCTTCGAAATCCCATAGCATTCAGATGGGCCATGCTATCTTTCGGCATAAGGTTGTATATGGAGGGAGCAAGTTGAGCATGGTATCAGCATAGTGTGTCGAGCTAAACATACACGCGTTAGAGCCTCAAATTTGCTTAAGCAGACTGCGCGTCCCTTCCCTGTTGACATCCCTGTTGACTAGTAAGGGATAATTACCCAGAACACCACCTGTACCTTCATCTTTCTGTGCAACACCCTCAGCCGGGCTCCACTACCCCTTACTTTGAAGCATCTCTATGTTGATGCTACTACTTTGCAAAGGATTTGTTTTTACAAGTTATTGGAGCAAGTATACCAGCTAATCTAGTCTATATTCTCTTGAAGAAAACAAGTGGATTTGTTGGTTTCAGCCTTCCTGCTGACGTTGCTGTAGTTGAACAGTATATTCTCTGATCTTGAAACGACAATCTGTGATAGACAAATTACTGGTCACGGTCCTCTTTCCTGTGTGTTAAATCTTCCAACTGTGTGCCTTTCATGATGACCATGGCACCACAAAGTGTGGATATGATCAATTTGTCTGTTACTGTCCTTCAATTATTTATAGCACTATTTGCGTGTTGCTATCCTATTAGTTACCAGAGTATAGCTTATTCTGGAATCACTGGTTTCGTTAGTTGCACTTTCATTCTAGCACTAACAAGCTATATTCTTCCACTAAAATTTATGCTAAGCCGTATTTTAGGTTTTAGCTGGTAGTAGTGAGTGGTGACACATCCTTAATTAGTTATTACATATTGATATTGTTTTCCTTTGGTCAGTTGCAGGCACCGTTTGTGGTTTGTAATTTCACGTTTTCTATACCGTGTGTACTGTGTACATTGTAAGCAAAAACACTCAAGGTTGCCTCTTGTCCAGAATCCAAAAATCTGTATATATATGCCAATCTTTACTTCAGAGTTTCATTTCGTGTAGAGAAGTATATATGTATGTAAAGTGTGCAGTACAACGTGTATCATTTTATCTATCTGCTGAATCTAGGTATCTAAATACTCTTGGTTATAGACGATAAAGTTGTGCATCTGCCGTTCCAAGAAAATAATACGCACTGTGTTCTCCAAAATATTGGTAGGGTACTTAGGCGTCTTCTCCAAAATTGTCACTTAATTCCTTTGCATTTTTTTCCCACTCTATTCCTCATATTGATCAAGAAAAGGACACACTTCTACTGCAGGAAATGGAGGATAAGCAGTATTCACAGTAATTCTTTTAGCCCTTGGGGTCTATAACTCAACCTATTCGTTCTTCAACTAATCTAGAATTGTGGATGCCAACATGTAGTAAGGTACATATAAATGTCAATCAAGTGGATCACACTGTATGCTCTCCGTAGTCCAATTTATAGCTTGGAAATCCCAGGAATCCAGTATGTAGTCTCTAAGGAATGTTTCCAGAACTTGAATGTCAGATAGCATTAGCAAAAAGATAACTAGAGAATAAACGCCAACAAAACATAGTTAGATATTCCTAAATAAATTTTCCATAAAGTTGAGATGCATTCAGAAAAAAAATAGGCAGAAACAGAAAAGGAAGATTAAATTAAGAAATCAGGAGTTCTTTGCAGTAAGCTCAATTATGTGTCTCTTGGCCAAACAATGACCAGCACAATCTTTACCAAAAGTGCATTTTTTTCCTCAATAGTTTCTAGTCCAGCGAGCTAGTGCTGGGCGTATCTATTCTGTTCCCACTACTCTGCTGCCTCACATTGATCCAAATGCGTCCTCATCCAAACCCCATTCCATCCAACCAAATGTTTTTACAGGGCCGACACTGCCTGGAGTGAATATCGCGACCGAATTTTCTCGCTTATTACAAAAAGCCGAGGGGTCCAACCAAAAGCTTCCCCATCTCCAGTGAGTGAGTGAGATGCTCCAGGAGGCACATGTGCACTGCTTCAAGTCTAGCTCTCTTCCCTCTGCTTGGGCTTTTCGTCTTGGATGAACTGATTGATATACGCCCTCTTCACTGCTGCTTGATCTTTTGGGTCGGTGTATGCAGTGTTCAGATGCTTTAGGAAGGTGATGCTGAGTGTAGCTGTCGGAACTTTAAAGTGAGCTAACACAGATACAGAGAATTTGTAAGGAAGACATGCATATTGCATGCCATGAAGCCTTCATTAATCGAAAGGATCCTTGAGGTGAGCTGTGACCGGGGTACTTCGATGCCTGGAACCTTGAGCTTTTGAGAGCGCAATGGCACTATGGCAGGATATGTAATGGAGACAGAGAGAAGGCATAATGACCTTGCGAGAGTCCTCGACATGCCAAAGCAAGGATGAAACGCAGAAATGGTTTTGGGCTAGGGCAAGAAGCCTTCCTTCCACCAGAAGTTGGTATTTTTGGGCCGTGATCGTTTGTAGGCTTCTCGTCTTGATGAAAAAGACATAGAACGTTGTGGCGTAAATAAAAGAAGAAATCCATACCACAAGAAAAAAATGTCCATAGCTTTAGGATAATCACCCCTGTGGTTTAATATTTCATTTGATTATGAGGAGCATGTGCCATGAGAACAACTTCTGAGGTGCAGTTTTTTGCCTCATCTCCAGTCCATGTGGTCAAATCGGTAGCGCATTTCCATGAAACAGTGGCCTTACTTTCTAGGCTACTACTACTAGTCTAGCATACAGCAGTTTTCTCATGATGGGTCCATGCTTATAGTCTGAAAATAAGAAGAGACTGAAACTCTGAGAAGCTTCCAAGCGTAGCAGGAATGTCGTTTGCCGTGGATTTGCAGACATGGGTAGCAATTTGATGGTGACACTCTGCCTCTGCATGTCCTCAGCTTATCATGACAGGGCACAGCCAGTAATATTCATTCAACTAACCGTGGATACTGTTTGATTCTGCCAGCTTCATGTGCAGACATGCTTCTCTCCCTCTTATTCTTCTGAAACTTTTCCTCTGCGACAGATACTGCAGAACATGATCATAAATCACCACGCAACATCATATAGTGGAGCACGCAACGGTACAAGAAACATGTATGTCAAGAGCTGAAACGTGCTCACTGACGGTTTCCCGTCATTGATAAGAGACATACTGGTAACATATAATTCGCTAGTATATTATACAACAATGCTTGGAAAGCAGCATCAGAGAAAACTAGGAAACAACAGCATCAAAGATGGATGGTTACCGATCCAAGCTCCCAAAATATGAGCAAAGCTGGGTACATGGCCACCAATCCAAACTATGGGAAAAAAAAACACAGGACACGAAGCAGAAGATTCACAAACAACCAAGCTACAGGATAACATGAGGCGCTTTCGGACGGTTCCGATCCAGAAGGCCACGGGCTTTTCAGTACCATGGTCTTCTGATAATTTTGCACGCATGCTATGGCCTTGAAAAGATCCCAGTTATCCCTGCTAGAACGTGGAAATTGTGTATCAGAACGTTGTCACGAAACAAAGAGTGTCTAGCAGTATTTCAGCATCAGCATATTGTGATCATACAAATATCCTGCTTCTCATTGCTCCTAGGTATATTACAGTTTACAGAGAAACAATGACTTGCAGATAACTTGCTAAAATAGATTTCTTTTTTAAAAGGGGGTGTGTACTCTGGCTTTGCATCCGTTGATGCACACAGCCATAATTTGCTAAGATAGATTAACACATCAAAACAGAACAGAGGCAGAATGACTCTTTGACGATTTTCTGTGATTAGTTACATTAATTGTACCTCTACTTCAGCACTTCTGGTTTCAATAGTTGTACGGTGAATTTCATGTTCAAAACTATCTGTAAGCAGATGCTTTTCAAATGTGCATCAGCATTTCTGCAGACGTTAATAGAAGAAGTATGGATGTTCTTACAGTTGTATAAGATCCAAATATTAAAGCTGGAAATTATCACTCTAATAGATTCTAAATATTACTACTTTCTGCACTTGGATTATTCAATATGTTTGTTGTTTATGCTCTTCATCAACATCACAAAACTTAAAATGCATAGAACTTTTTCAAGGACTTAAATGGATGTCATAGGAAGAAGCGTGATACCTCCATTTCGATGTCGTTATCCTTAGAGGTATCACCTGCCAAAATAAAGATTTTGCTCGTCAATGGATAGACTAGAGACATGGTGCCATAATGGTAAATGATGGACTAATTACTGTCAAAGAATAGATACTGACCATAACAAGAGTAATGCTGGTGAATATTTATGACCCTAGCAAAATGGAGAATCAACATCACCATCTCAAACACAATTCTCTCGGTACCTTTTTAATTACTCTGATCATCATACTTGCACCTTTTTTTATGATTTGTGTAGCTCAAGCAGCTATCAGTTTGTCTCATCAGGCGATATTTCAGGTGCAGAACGACCTTATCATGAGAACACTTAAGAGCAACTTTTTGTTTGGGTAGAATGGCAAAGCAAAATATGGGAGGTACTCAGCTTCGTCAGATGGCGTATCGCACTTTGTTGGATAGAATGACAAGAAATCAAAGCATGATCAGTATGACTTTCTATTGTCCAGAATGACAAGCCAAAGCAAGCAGGTTCTTTTCGTATCTAACCAAGTAATAGCCTAACAAGTCGACTTCACGTAAATTTTATGCCATTACGGGCTGATTATCCACGTCATCAGATCTTTTGTAGTAATTTAGAGCTTTTCCTGTTTGTGTCCATATGAGAGTCGTTCAACCTTAGAATCATTATCCACCATATCAAGTATACAACTACCTATCATTACAGCTGGCATTTGATATCTTACATAAACAGTCTAGATGGACATCATATGTGCAGAATTTATGCTGCTGTTCTATCTACTTAATCAAAGTTAATACCTCTACAATAATACCATACAAAATAAGCAAAGGGTAACTTAGTAGTCTTAGATTAAAAGATTATGGATTTACCTTCAGTTTGCTCTGAGGTCCACAATGCTAGGTTGTCCTTCAGAAGCTGCATCATAAGTGTGCTGTCGTTGTAGCCGTCGACACCAGCGGAATTAATCTCACTAGCAGCTTCATCAAATGCTTGTTTTGCGACTTGGCAAGCTCTGGACAGAGACACAAACATGAAAACTCCCAAAGTAAGGATGATGCTTTCATACCGTCGAGGACTTGTGGCCATTGCCATGGTCCCAACATGCGGAATCAGGAATAATGAACATTAATATCCAGTATCTCTCTAAACTAAGGGCAGACCCAGAAAATCCTTCTATAATGGCACAAAACTGTCACAGAAATTAACTGTTTGACTTTACATTTCTTAGTGGGGGCAGTAGCTACAAGATATAATAGGTTCATCTGAACCTAGTCACCTTATGCCCACTGTATTTGTTTATTTTAAACATGAAAAATAGGGATATCCATTTTAGATTATAAAACATCAAAACAAAGAGTGAAATGAGTAATTAAGGGTGAATGACCTCTCATGACAGTTCATTATCTCATAAAAGAACACTGAGAAATTGAGCGCAAGGCCAAGCCTGATTGGGTGAGCAGGTGAAAGCTCAGTGGAGGCAACAACCATGGCGTGCTGCAGCAAATATTTATTAGTTTGCAGAGGTGGAATGTGAGTCTTAGAACCAGATGTCAGTTTGAAACTATGTACAAGTCGAATAGTTTCGCACCTGATAGGCCATGAGTGACTGGTCAGCAGCAGATTTCTTTTCATTTTCAGTGCTAAATTCAGCCAGGTAACGATAGTAGTCACCTTTCCTGTAACAATTCGAATTTCGGAGGTGAGTCATTTAGAAATCAGATAAGGAAAACATGCATATATAAGTACCATGTGAGCATGCAAATGCATAGGAGGAAATACTCTGAACGTGCTGATCGGAAAATAGATCAACATGAGAAGAGTAATGCACGATTGTGAAAGAAAGAGCTGAACTTATGAACCTGTACGTACATTTTATAAAAGAACACAACATTTTCACTCGTGTTGGCCAACGGAAGGCAATGAATAGCAATGACTGACAATATCTCGTTGCAAATCATTGTTAGTTCATCCTCAACTTTCTTTCTGTAGGAATTTATCATCGTGCTAGCCTGATCGCCTGTTGTCACCTTTTGCTCAAGTGAAGAAAGGATTCTCCATGATGCCCTCCTTGAACCAATTGTATTCTTAAAACCAACTGAAAATAAGTGCCTCTCTTCGGCGCTCATATCGACATCCATCCTAGCAAGCTTCTTCATAAACTCCACCATATCTGCTACGAACAACCATGAATTAAGAGTTGATACTAACTTCATGGAAGCTCAATATTATGAAAGTTAACTGCTGGATCATTGGAGGAGCAAATCAAACTCAAGAACGGTTCTTTTCCAACCAGACTAACTGTATGAATTACTCCAAAAGTTGTGTATAGAACTCTACAGCTATGCCATGATCCTCAGTTAGTGCATCTCTTTCTCTGCTGAAATAGAAAGTTTGCAAAAAAAAGAGACGTATCCAAAGCAGAAGCATAACTGCATAGGACCCACTAACTAGTTCCTGGGAGCTATGAGGCACAGATCAACAAAGTTGCAAGTAAAGGGGGAACATAATGTTGTCTACCACCGGAGAAGGAAATCAGGGAATATGGAAACCTATAATGCTTACTCATGATTTCATCACATAGATTAGGTATATATTAATTAGGGAGGCTTCCTATATATCATGCCAAGACCCAGCTTTAGATGCTATGCCAAGTTGTCAAGAAATGATTTACAAGTGCAAACTAAACAGAATCCTGCACAACATAATGTGATAGCGACATACTACACTTTTGTAGTTAGAACTGGAACTTCTAAGACATTAGCATCTAACTATGACCAAATTGCCAACAAAAAAATTATAGCACAGAACAGAATGAATCATCCATGATCCTCAAGATCCTTCTTTTTCACGGTGGAACATCATAACACAGCAGGAAGCAGCTCAGGGACACTCATATTATAGATTTGGCCCCACAAATCATGAGGCACTCAGAGATTGCCCCCAAAATAATCACTGAAAAGTAGTATTTTCTACCAATCCGGGGCGGCAACAGGTCCCTTAAGTCATCACAAATTGATGAAATCGGCCTGGAATAATAATCAAGAAACGGCTTGCCATAAACTACCGCACATCTGAGCATTTAGCACACGGACAGCAGAAATAAACAAAATGACCAGCAGGCTACCGCTCAAGAAGCTAAGCAAATCGAACAGGGAATCACAGGGCAAAGGTCCTAGCGGGTACATGAACCAAGAACCCCCAAATTCCCCCTCCATTCCGCCAAGAAATCGTCAGCGATCAACCCGAAATGCAAAGCACCAAGAACAGACAAACTGCACACAACACAAGCAAGGCGCAAAGAAACCAAGGGAGGGATCCCCTTCCACCATACCATCGTATCTCTCCGCCTGCTCGGCCAGCTTCGCCATGCACACCACCTTCCCCCTCTCCTCCATCTCCCCCTGGACTGCTGATTCCTCTACTCTGCTCCGAGTTCGGCTTCTCCCCTGCTCTGCCTTCACAATCTTTACCTTCCCTAAAAGGAATGGGCGACTCTTCCTTTTCTTTTCTACTTATGGGATCTGTTCTTGCTGACGGTGTCCCTTGTATGTGTTGGCTTCTGGTGTTAAGAGCATCTCCACTCGGAGCGCCCACTCGGAGCGCCCAAATGACCGCCCAAAGCGTGTCTGGATGGGGGATTTGGAGCGTGTCCGGTCACACTGCGCCATGGGCGTTGCCTTTTCCCACTCGCACTCCCCAAATTAAGTCCGGAAACATGTCCTGCATTAGCACGAACACCTTCTGGGCGTGAAAATGGCAAGGAAGGCAGAGCTAGATGGTGCAGCAGAAGCCAGCCGCCGAAGAAGAGCTGTGGCAGGGTCACGCCGACGCCGGGGCGGTGCTGAGGCAGGAGCGTGGAGAGCTCCGAGACGAAGCTCTTGTCCTTGTAGAGGTCGCGCTCGTCGACGGTGGCGTGGAGCATGCGCAGGATGGTGCGCACGGCCTTGCAGTCGTTGAAGGTGCGGCGGATGGCTTGGAGCGAGGTGAAGTAGAGCACCAGGGGGCCGCCTTCCTCATTCCCGGCGGCGACCTGCGCCGGCTGGAGGAAGCGGAGGAGCAGGAGAGCGGAGACCACGACGCAGAGACGATGGAAGACGCGCGGCGGGTGGGCAGCAGGCTCCGGGTTGAGCAAGGACGGGATGTCCACGCCGCATGGGACTACAGCACCCCTCCGCCTACGGCGCGTGGGACACAACGCCCCTGGCCGCCGCCTTCGACCAGCGGCCGCTGGAAGACGAGTGCTTCGCGACGGCGTCAGAGCTCCGAGAGGCGCTGCTCCGCACACTGGCCGAGCTGGACGCGGCGCGGGCGGAGCTGCGGCGCGTGGAGTCCGAGGCCGCGCGGCTCGTGGCGTCCGCGGCCGCCGAGCGCGACGAGCTCCGGCGCCACTGCCACTCCCTCCTGCTCCTCCTCCACCACCACACCTCCCAGCCGTCGACGCAGAGCATCCCCGACTCCGAACCGCCGCTTCTCCACGCAGCCGGCGCCATGGACGCGCACCACGTCGACCGCACGACAGGGGCAGGATGCTGGCAGGCCACCGGCGCGGGAAGAAGCAGAGCACCGCCGCGGTGAGTAGCGTGGCCGTGTGCCGGCCGCCGAGCGTCATCATCACGAGGCACACCAGCACCGCCGCTGCGCCGGCCGCAGACGACCCCTTGTGCTCGTCCGGCTGCGCCCGCCTCCTTGACGTGGCCGACTGAGGCGGCGTGGCGTCAAGCGACGACAACGAGGAGATGTGGACGTGGGGTGGGAGAGGATAGAGGAGAGAGAGGGGAGAAGTACGTGGAGGTCGCTGAGTGGACGGGGGGACAAAGTTTTGTGTCCGGCACCGCCCAAGGCCTACCCATTCCAAGGGCTTGTGGTGGGCGTGCCGGACCGAAAAGAGGGCGTCTCCGGACGAATTTTGCTTTTGGGCGGCGCGAGTGGGAGCCAAAAAGCCCCAAACAGACCAAAAAGTGATTTGGGCGGCCGTTTGGGCGCTCCGAGTGGAGATGCCCTAAGAGGCGATCTTCACTTGATCTGATTGTGATTTTGGTTGTGTGGGGGTGTTCAGGACCAGGCGGTCACTGATGACAGATGGATATTTCCGCCTGGCTCTAGGAAGCTCTCTTCCGTATCCATACATTAAAGAACTACTAGGCAACTTGGCGCGGCAATGCCGTGCCTGTGTAGCAAATAAAATTTGAATTTGGTAATCTGTACACTTAAAAATTGTGTAAGTTTGGAAGGTAGTGAAATTCAAAGAAGTTTGTGTAACGATGAAATCCGTCGGAATTTACTGGAATCAGTTGGAATTAATTTAACTGTATAATCGGAGGAAATATATTTTATGAGCATTTGTTAAATTCAATCTAAATTCATTTCATAATTGAAGAAAATTAATTTGCATTTTGTACAAATATCCATGTAATAAAGTATTTTAAAATTTAGCTACATAGTTGGAGAGAGTTAAGTTTTGTTTTCTTTAAATATGTTAAATAAATTGAAGTGATGAAATATGGTTCTACCTTGTTACAAATTCTTTATTTAGCATCATAATGGGAGGAAATATATCATGGGAGCATTTTTTAAATTTACTCTGTAAGTAGGGGAAAATGAATTTGTATTTCCTACAAATATTCACGGATTTGAAATATAAAAATATGTTTGCATTATGTCGTAAATAGGCAGCATTTATTTTTGTGATCATTTTGATATTTTTTTCATATATTTTTCCGATGGGTAGATTTAAAGGTGTTGTTCGGAAAATTTATGTCTGAAAATTAAGGGATCCATTTTGAACATGTTGAACTTTTTTTTTTGTTTGAAATGATTGAGCTTAATTGTAGACAGCCTTTAAGTTAAATTGTTCAGTAGTGCATGAATTGGACACAAATAGCTGGGATTTTTTTTGAACAATTTGATATGATATGAATTGTGAAAGTGCAATTCAATTTAATTTCAAGTTAATTAATCGTGTCTGAAATGCAGTAGTTTAATTTTTTTTCTTTGCAGATTTTCATACATTGTTTGCATGATTATAATTTTTAATTGCCGCGCATGTGTGGGTAAAATTCAAATTTGAAAATTTTGGCATTTAATTTTTTTGAATATTTGGAAGTTAATCGCGGATGTGTGGCATAATTCAAATTTAGTAGTGTACATATTAAAAAATCGTTTAGGTTTGAAAATTATTGGAAATGCCGCGCGTGTGTGGGTAAAATTCAAATTTGAAAATTTGGTCATTTAATTTTTTTGAATATTTGGAAATTAATGAAATTGAAAGAAAGTTTACATCTGAAAGATGAAATTGAAAGAAAGTTTACATCTAAAAGATTGTATTGTAATTGGTTATGCAAATTTGTGTGTTGCGGATGTGTGGCATAATTCAAATTTGGTAGTGTACATATTAAAAAATCGTTTAGGTTTGAAAATTATTGGAAATGCCGTGCGTGTGTGGGTAAAATTAAAATTTGGAAATTTGGGCATTTTTTTTTTTGAATATTTGGAAATTGAAAGAAAGTTTACATCTGAAAGATTGTCTAGATTTTTAAAATTTGACAAATTGGAAAGTTATTTGGATTTGAATTATTTTCACGTATATAAAATGGCTAGGTTTTAAAGGCATTTAAATTTTTTAAATACGCAAATTTGTATGTCGCGGATGTGTGGTATAATTCAAATTTGAGAGTGTATATATTAAAAAATCGTTTAGGTTTGAAAATCATTGGAATTCAAAAAAAGGTTACGGTTTAAAATTGTTCAGATTTTTAAATTTTGTTTAGTTTGGGAAGTTATTTAGATTTGGATTTTTTACTTTGTAAAACGGTGACATTTAAAAGTGGTTTAAAATTTGAAAATATTTAAATTTGAATTTATATGTAAAACGGTGACATTTAAAAGTGGTGAGTTTTTTTTTGTTTTTTTAAATATTTTTTCCATTTTTTCCCCGTGGATAGTTTTAAAGTTAGTGAGTTTGTAACATTGTTTGTTTTCTGAAAATCTGTATAAATTAGTAGGGCCCACATGTAAGCAGTTTATCATTTTCCGAATTTATTTGCGAAAAGAAAAAAAACTAACGGTTAGGGCCCACGCTGACGTCGCGGTGACGTCAGCAATGCCCAGGGCACACTCTGCCGCGGCGGCGTGAAGCACGGCGAGGCCGCGCCACCGTGAGATGGGAGAGGCGCGTGGGCTCGCCGGAGTCGCATGGGCACGGGGCGCCAGTAGCTGGCGGCGCCGCCTCTTCTGGGTCGCCGAAGCGGCTGCTGCGGCGTGCAGTCGCGGCGGAGGAAGCAGCGGCACGGCGGCGGTGATTCCGGCGCGGCTCCGGCGTCCCAGCATGCGGCTGTCGGTGAGGAGGGAGGGGCGGCGACGGCGGAGCACGCCATGGGCGTCGATCTGAACGGGGAGGGGCCGAGAGACGAGCCGGCGCGTCGGCGGCGGCGGGAAGCTCCGGATCGCGCGAGGAGAGAGAAGAGAGGGAAAGCGAGATGTGTGGACGATTTTTCAAGAAAATCCCTGCACTTTGCACAAATTCCAATTAAGTCCTTTGCGGGGTGTTTTTTGCAAAATATTGCGCCAAAATCCGTGCGGGGAGGCTAACCGGCTGGCCACCGGTTCCACCGGCTGGTAACCGGCGACGTGGCGCCTTATGGTTGGTGCGGGATGCGCGTGTACTGTAGCTGGAACAGTACCACGAGTTGGAGGCTGTCGTGGCTTCATCGTGGCCGTCCGTTCCGCCGATCCGACGGTCTGAAGAAAAGAGGCGACGTGGCGCGAGGGAGCGCCAAAATCCGTGCGGGGAGGCTAACCGGCTGGCCACCGGTTCCACCGGCTGGTAACCGGCAATGTGGCGCCTTCTGGTTGGTGCGGGATGCGCGTGTACTGTAGCTGGAACAATACCACGAGTTGGAGGCTGTCGTGGCTTCATCGTGGCCGTCCGTTCCGCCGATCCGACGGTCTGAAGAAAAGAGGCGACGTGGCGCGAGGGAGAAGCGGTGGACATGTCCGTCCTTTATATATAGTAGGATATTATTATCACATTGTCTTTGCCTCTTTGATGTTGTTGCATGGAAGCAAAATATCACACCTACAGGAAAAAACCTTGCTGAGGGTTGGATGATTCGTATCTGGATATCTTTATAATGTTGCACACGGGCGAGATAATTATATTTTCATGTCAATTTTGCAAATGCACTCTGTCCATAATTAGATAGTGTCCTGGTGGACGTGCATTATCTTTAACCAAGAATTTGACCAGCAATACATGAGAATTTTGTCCTAAAATTATAAAATTTATTCGAGTACGAATCTAGCGGGATAATTTTATATCACATAACCTACATTTTGTTAATCAAATTAATGATTAAAGTTGAACCTTGACATATGTATGCGTGAAAGGAGGGAGTATTAATTTCGCTCGTCAATTTTATCGAGTTAACGGGCGTTGATCTTTTATGTTTATTTTTCTTGGATCAATTTTCTTTTCCTTCAGGTTAATAAAAAGATAACAAAAGATTAACTAAAAATGGTATTGGAGTACAAAAATCAGTAATTTTTATCAATCTCATCAGTACAGTCTTGTATGTATTCCTGTCCAAAAAAAAGTCTTGTATGTATTATTTTTTACTCTTAGGAGTACAAAATCTGTAGAATTGGTGCTCACTATATCTCCTAGTAGTAGTACTTTTTCCATGCTTGGACAGCTGCCACTTTTGATGACCAGGGACCATTGACACCTCTTCTCACTTCTACATATCTTAATCCATGGAAAGGAGGTCTACTCTAGATGCCGTATGCTTTCTTTCTGCTGCTCACTTAGCTGTCTAAGATTTAGGAGTTCTATAGTACCAAATGCAAATTGTTTAGTCAATCATGGACCCGTTGTTTAGAACAGACATGGTGCACGTGTTAAGCGATGGTCCACAAGTGTTCGTCCCAGCAAAGATATTTGGGTACGAGAAACTAGTAGTAAACGTAGTTCAATGGCCACCTAAGATCGTTTACTGGTTTTTTATCTCTACTTTTCGAACAAGATCATTCCGATTTGTTTCGAAAAAGCATATGCGGATCAAAAGTGGAAGATATACAACAATATGTATGATATCTTATTGGTGTGTCTGTGTACCCTATAGATTGACACGTCTTAGATGTTGCGCCATTTTACCAGAAGAACAGACCCACTGACTCACAGCTAATTGTGGAAGCTTGTTGCTTATGTCGTCTAATTTGACTAACAATGTATACGTGGAAGTATGTTTGTGTCGTCCGCATTCTTCTGTCCAGCCACGCAACAATCGTCTCATCTAAGATGTCAACATGTTCTTACAGATCAAACTATTTTAGACGAAATTTCCCCCGTTCTCAACCGATCTTTAGGGTTTTTTCAAATATATTACCAACTTTTTTTATCAGACCTTTTTATAGCAATGGTTTGAAACTTCCAGCAAATGGATTCACGGGGTATGTTTTGATTGTGTCATGACATTTTTTTTTTTTGAGATTGCACACGCTCTACATCATACTTGGCATAGGCATGAAAGGAAATTCATATAAATAACATGTGATGAGTTTCAACTGAAATCTTCCAAAATTCTGAACATGAATATCTATGAAAAAATGAACGACGTCTTATGAGGGCACATAAAGATCTTACGAATACATAAATAGATTAAGGAACTAACTCCCATATCATTTGGGATGAGCGCCCTGAGAGATTTTAACCCAACCATCAAAGCCCATAGGGTATCTCCTTGTGTTGTTTTACGTAATTGTTGCTACCGACGGTTGATGTTGTGGTATGGCGAGGCTCTCAATGGTCATTTTCTTAATGATGTGGTTTGCAATGTGTCTCCTTCTAATGCAGATTCACAAAAGTGATGATGCCCCCAGCTCAAGTTTCGCCTCCAACCACTTCCTACCATTCTTCTATCCTTCTTTCAACGTTGGCAAACCCCTAGCTCCCGAGCATCGTCTCACCGCCTGTCCTCCTCGAACCATCCCCTCCGACAGCCTAGTTGAAAGAGCATTTCGTGATCCCTTGTGTTTTGTGTGTTAGTTAACAACACTAGCGATATTTTAATCAAGTGTTAAGTGATGCAGGTTTAACTCTATAAAACATTGTGCATCAACACCAAAAGGAAAAGAGGATTTTATCGAAGTTCTGAAGACTTCCAGGCCGAGTCTCCGGTCTGTTGGGCCGGAGTCTCCGGACTCAGGGAATTTGTCGAAAAAGCTCAACATGGTTCAACCCCTGGACCCTGTCCGGAATGTTTCCGGAAAGTTACCGGAGGAAGGCCGGAGTCTTCGCCCCAGGCCGGAGTCTTCGGTCCTTGGACCAAAAGACTCCGGTGTATCCTGCTCCAAGCATCAGGTGGTTCAGCCCCTGGACCCAGGCCGGAGTCTTGCCGGATTCTTCCCGGAGTCTCCGGTCACTCTGACCGGAGTCTCCGGTGTGAAGCCTGCGGCAACGGTTACATTTTGTGGAGGGGGTATAAATACCCCTCCACCTACCTCCAGCCAGCTAGCTCGCCCACATTGACGAACACCATTATTGCAAGCTCAAGAATCGCTAGATCTCCCAATCCCTCCACCCAAACTCGTTGATCTTTGGAGAATTGTAGGAGAAGGCCCGGATCTACATCTTCACCAAGCCGATTTACATTTTCCCTTCATTCACTTGAGGGACCATTTGCTAGGGTTTCCATTGGGAAAACCTAGCCCCTTGTTGTACTCACTTGTTGTTCTTGTGACAGATTGTAGTCTTTCGGGAGCTCCCAATCCAGTTGTGGGTTGTTCCCTGGATTGTTGTTGTAAAGGTTCCGGACTCCGCCTTGAAGGTTTCCGATAGTTGAAGGTGAACCAAACCTTTGTGGTGCGGTTCATCGGAGAAGAAGGTGAAGCCTTTGTGGCTGTTGAGCCATTGTGTTGGCTCACACCTCTCCAACGAGACGTACTCCCCTAAAAAGGAGGAACTCGGGAATACATCCGTGTCTCCGCGTGCTTTCAATTCGGTTTCCTCTATGCTTATTTACCGTCTTTACCTTGTGTATCTTGTTTAGTTGCTAGCTTGTCATATAGGTAAATTCACCGTAGTTGCATATCTAGAGAATTTACCTTTCATGTCAAGCCTAATTTGAAAAAGGACTAAAATTGGGGTAGCACCTATTCACACCCCCCCCCCCTCTAGGTGTCATACGATCCTTTCACTAGTCATCCCTCTAACTCCCCTCCCCCCTTCTTACCCTAACTCCTGCACCCCGCACCAACCCGTAATTAAGTATAGGGCTCGACACACCTCGCCTAACTTTCTCCGTCGCGGCGATAGAGATGGGTAGGGATGGAGTCGGGTCGGGGATTAGAGGAGGAGAGAAGAGGAGCATATCATTGGATACGTGAAGAGGATAAGGTAGGATAGAGGGTGACACACATCTCGCGCAAGAGACAAGAACGTGTGCGGTTACCCGCTACAAAGCAATCATGGATTCTTAGCGGTAAATGTTTGCCTTAAACAACCCGAATACTGTGGCGACTGAATAGGTCATCGGCACCAACCTTCACCTTGACATTGTCCTAGCGGTTATGCAGCCTCTACGATGAGACCAGGTGGTATACTGGGTGTTACCCGATCTGTTCGTGTGGGCCAGCTAAGTGGTTGTTGTCGGACCTGCTTTTCAAAGTCGTGTAGGTGCTTTTTGCCAATATAGTGGTGGTTCCTTTATCGACATCAATATCAAGTTTCTGGTTTTCGATGAACTTATGGTATGATTTCTACTGCAACGGTAGGCTTGCTTAGAGCAAAGATAACGATAGAGTCAATGATGGGTATATCTTGTTACCGTGTCATGTAAAGTCGGTTCAATAGCCAGTATATATAATAATTGTCTAGAAAAATATATTGTTGTATCAATACGTAGTCCACCTTACATTTTCACAATACAATTTGAGGTCGTGCTGCAGTTGCATCTTAAATTGTATCCCGCTTATCTTCTCTGTACTCCAACCAACTCAGTAAAAAACTAAAAATAATATTTGAACTATTATTACAACTTGTTTACATCAGGTTATCAAATTTGCTCTTTGGTGAGATCTTGTTAAAGGTGTTTTTGCTTCCAAGATATTTTGCTGTGTGCTTTATATGAACCGGGGCTTGATTAAAAAGAAAAGGAAAACACCCACGGAGAAATGAGCACTGCACGAGCAAACCTTTGTCTTTGCCGACCTGGACCTGGTCCTGTACCGGGTGGCAAGCACGCGGCTGATCTTGAGGAAGGTTCCAGAAACTCCTCCAGCACACGATCCTATCGGCCCACGTGAGACCATGGCCGGCCGCCGCCTACAGGGGCACCTCCTGTGCGGCCACGTACGCCTACGCCAGCGGTATACCTGCCGCGCGGCGGTGCTATGCTCGGTGGCGGCTGGCTCTACGGCGACCCGAGGGGCGGTCATAAGATGGCAAGATCAGGCGGGGCGGCTGTCTCACCTCATCCATGGAGTGGCGCCATCGACGGCTACAAACCACGAGGCGCCGGCCGGCACGCGTCTCCGCGGCCATGTTTTGGTTCGATGAACCAACTCAACTCTTCTCCTCCCGTGAAAAGCTGGTATATATTGTTTCACCCTAGATGGCTATAGATTGGACGATGGTTCTTTCACTGTCCGTCAAAAGTTCAGATGATTTATGTGCCGTGGAAACGGTGATACGGCATATGGGTTTCTGCACTGGAAATACCGTAAATGAATTATCAACTGGTTGCAGAATTGACTCTCTGAATTGAATTTCCCTAAAAACATACCCAAAAAAACGAAAAAAGATATCCGACCTACCGGATTCGAACCAGTGACCTAAGGATTTATCTGCAACGCACTACAGTCCTCCGCTATACCAACTGAGCTAAGGTCGGGTTGATGTTCTGTTCTCGAAGAAAGGATTTATAACTGATGCTTTTTAAAGAGTACTCACTTAAACCTTAGAAGGACGATACATGTGATTATATTGCAGATTCGTAAGCTTCACGAGAGCCTTGTCACCATACATATACCAGCTGAGCCTTTTAAGTCTGAATTTGCTTCCGGTTCAGAACCACCTCTGATAGGTAACGCATCGCTGATAGGTGATGGCACTCGAGGCAGAGCTGCGAAAATGCATAAACATGGGGAAACCACCAAGCAATCAGGCGAACAAGGGCTCGTTACCAGACTGCCACTAGCCCACTAGTCAGATTAGCAGAACTGATCTGATCCGTACAAGATTTACTCTATGCAGGCTGCTTGGGGGTGCTGGCGGCGAGGCTGTCGGGGCTGCTTGGGCAGCGGCAGCAGCGGTTGTCTTTTAGGCCGGGGCGGCGGCCCCGGATGTTGGTTTCGGCGGTCGTGGTCTGCGAGCGGCTTACCTGGTGCAGTTTGGGCTGTGGGTGGCCGCGTCGTGCGGCGTCGTGGGTTCTCGTGGTTGTGGGGCTTCGCCCCGTGGGTTGTGTCGTGTTGTTGTATGGTTTTCGCCCGGTTTCTTCCATAATAAACCGGGCACCTTCTGCTTAATTAATATAAGGTGCAAAGCTTTTGCCTCTCGTTTCAAAAAACTCTATGCAGGCTGAAGAAACGAGAGATTTTGGCTCCAGGCTCAAGGCCGCCTTCACTGAACTCTGAATTATTTTTTCTTTTTTGACATAACACTGAACTCTGAACTTCATGTGTGGTCATGTAAATGTAATAATACTGAATCAGACCACACCATCTTCTGAACTCTGAACTTCTGAGAAGACCATGTACGTATCAGATTGAAAAAATTATATACCCTTCTCAAAAAGTTACCTGTAATCTGGAGGCTGGAGCTGCAAACAGTGCACCATCTTGATGAATCAACTTGACAGAAAAGCCGTAACTGCTGAGATGTGGTATACCAACATGTAGTAATGTAATGGTAGAAGGTCGCCGGAAAAGGAGCGGCACATGGGGATGAAGCACGGCCGAGCTTTGTGGTAACGTCTTGCAGAGCAACTTGTTCGAATGTAAGAAACTAGCATGGTTATAAGACAAATGACAGTATCGGTTCAAAAAAATTTAAGACAAATGACAGTATGATTTTAGAACGGAGCTACTTAGATGCAAAGCATACGGCCCCGATTGGTTGGTCGTTTGAGCTCGGTAAGGATGACTCCAACGGGGCGACGCATCGAGTCCGCGCGCATCCGTTCGTGTCCGCGAGGGCCAAAAACACGGCCCAACGGGGCGACGCAAACGGACCGCGGTCCGTTTTTTGGTCCGCCGTGACGCATCCCTGGCCCAAATTTGGGCCACCGATGCGTCGGCCCGGACGCGAAACGGAGCTCTTTTGTGTCCTCCCCTAGTCCGCCCTGGCCCGCAAATCCGACCATCCCCACCCCAATCTCCTCCTCCTCCGCCCCTCTCGCCGCCACCCGCCGTCGCACCCTCGATTTGGCACCGCAGGCCATTCCGGGGACGCCGTCACCGGAGCAGGTGCTTCCCCGCCGTCACCGGAGCAGGTGCTTCCCCACCGTCACCGGTGATTCTTGCGGCCAGGAGCGTCCACAGCGCCCCGCGATAGACACGCCGCCCACAAGGTGTTCGGCCGTTCGCCCCGGCTAGTCAGGTACGTCCCTCGGCCATGGATAGCTCGGATGAGTGGTTCTACAAGAACCACATCATGCAGCGCTCATCCTCGGACGATTCCTCCGACGATGATGACAGTGACGGCCTGGTTGCCACCCTCATCGTCAACGAGTACATAGAGAGGATGCGACCGGTGTTCCTTGGCTCCTTGTCGGGCCGTTCTCCTGCTCTTGACCGGAACCGGCGAGCTGGCCAAATCCAGCTGTATGGGGACTACTTCCGTCCCCACAAGCCCACATACCCTCCCAAGGTTTTCCGGCGCCGTTTCCGGATGAGGAGGTCCTTGTTCAACCGCATCCGGGTGGGCGTGATGCATTTTGATGACTACTTCATGTGCAAGCCCGATGCATGTGGTATGAGGGGCTTCTCGTCGTACCAGAAGTGCACCGCCGCCATTCGCATGCTTGCGTATGGGATTGCCGGTGATCTTGTGGACGAGTATGTGCGCATGAGCGAGTCCACGTGCCTGGAAGCCATGTACAAGTTCTGCGCGGCCGTGGTGCAGGTGTTCGGGACGGAGTACCTGCGGGAGCCCAATGCTGCCGACATGACTCGCCTCCTGGCAATCAACGAGTCAAGAGGCTTCCCTGGGATGCTCGGGAGCATAGACTATATGCACTGGGAGTGGAGGAACTGCCCATTTGCTTGGCAGGGGCAGTACAAGGGCCATGTTGGGGCCTGCACGGTCATACTTGAGGCCGTGGCATCCCAGGACCTCTAGATTTGGCACTCGTTCTTTGGCATGGCCGGCTCGCACAATGACATCAATGTGCTCCAGCGGTCACCGGTGTTCAATAGGCTCTCCAATGGCCTGGCACCCCAAGTGACCTTTGAGATCAATAATAACCAATATGACAAGCCCTATTACCTTGCTGATGGGATCTACCCCACATGGACAACATTTGTCAAGACAATCTCCAATCCCAATGATGAGAAGAAGAAGAGGTTTGCCAAGGAGCAAGAGAGCGCAAGAAAGGATGTAGAGCGTGCATTCGGTGCTCTACAGTCCCGATGGGCTATTGTGCGCCATCCTGCTCGGACATGGGACAAGGACCAGCTGTGGGAGGTGATGACAGCGTGCGTGATCATGCACAACATGATCGTGGAGGACGAACGCGACGAGAGCTTGAATGATCAGGCATGGCAGTTCCGGGGTGAGTTGGTTCAGCCCCAGGGACCGTCCACATTTGCTCAGTTCCTCGACTTCCACCGTGACATTCGTGAGAAGGAGTCCCATGTTCGGCTCCAAAATGATTTGGTGGAGCATGTCTGGCAGCACTACGGTAACCAGGGTGACCAGGTGATCAGGGGCAGTAGTTCCATTTGATGAACTACTTGTCTTATTTATTTGGTTTGTAATGCATGAAACAATTTATATTTCTGAAACTATTTGTTTGTGTTTGTTTGAACTATTTGGATTGTAATAATAAGTACTTGATGAACTATTCGGATTGCTTTTATGAATTGTATTATTTGAGCTTTGATGAACTATTCAGAATGATCAAAAACCCTGGCCGTTTGTGGCCCACCTCCCCTATGTATCAATGAAAATGGCCCATATAGGGCCTGCTTACCTGGAAAAAAAACAGAGGGCGGACTCGATGCGTCGCCCCGTTGGGGGCAGTGGCCGGAAAGGGGCGGACGTGGGCCGGACATGGGTCCTGTAGGCGACGCAAACGGACCAAACGCGGACCAAACGCGCGTCCGTTTGCGTCGCCCCGTTGGAGTTATCCTAAAGCGTCAGAAAAATCCATGGACCACCAGACGTCCGTCTTTTATTACGCTAGATTCCGTCGTTTTGTTACGGATGGAAATTTCTACAGGTTCCCAAGCGGGCCTATGGGGAAATAAAAAGGGTTTCTCTAATGCTCAATCGAATGAGAACTAGCTTAGTTCTCATTCGCATGACGTCATCAATCACAATTGCAAATCAAGTTGCAACTCATAATTAGCACGAATCACGAAGCAAATCGAACGGTGTGGAGCAGTTGCAAGTCCACTTGCAACTCAGGCGAATGAGAACTAACTTAATTCTCAATCGCATGATGTCATCAAATCTCAGTTGCAGGTTGACTTGCAACTGGTACAAATCACGAAGCAAATCAAGTGGTCCGAATCAGTTGCAACTCCACTTGCAACTGATGACGTCATGCGATTGAGAATTAGCAAAACCGAAATAAAAATGGGTGCTTAGGAGGAAGACATAACCTTTGGCTCGGCGTTTTGTCCCCTGTCTCCGGCTCCGCGGCGGTGTGGTGCGCTCCGGCCTACCGTGGAGTTCTGGGGGTGGATCTGGAGCAGGTTCTGCGGGCGTGTGCCTCGGGCTCCCCTGGCCGGCCATGGTGGCGTGGAGGGGGGGGGGGGGAGCGGTGGTGGCGGCGTGCTTGCTTCTGGTGGCTCCGGAGTTCGTTTCTTCGTGACTTCTCCGGCCGGCCGTGGAGGCGAGGAGAGAAGTCACCTGGAGGTGGAGCTTCGGAGCGGAGAGGTCTGGTGCTCGGCTCTGGCACTGGGTAGGAGGGCGCGGTGGTGGTGGTTCTGGCACGGCTTGGCCGCCCCGGCGTCAGGTGATGCTGGAGCTGGACGTGGGGGCGGCTTGGCCGTGCATGTTCATCGTCAAGATCTCGTCGCTTGCGGTGAGTGGATCATGCGGTCTTCTTCAACGTTGGAGGTCCTCCCTCTTCCAGGCGGCATGAGGTTTGTTCTTCTCTTCTCCGGCGTTCATCGGCGTAGAGGAGCTCTGGTGGTTCGGCAGGTCTTCGCTGCTGTAGTGTTATCAGCTGAGTACTTCCTGTATGATTCTGCGTTTGTTCTTTCTGTTTGTATCCTCTGATTGTACGCATGTTTGTACTCCTCTCGTTCAAAAAAAAAAAAAACAGCATAAATAGACAAATAAAAGTCATCTATTTTGGAACGGAGGGAGTATAATATATGTCACTAATGCTTAATTTTCGTGACGGGATGTAGCTCATAGCCTCAGATGGTAGAGCGCTCGCTTAGCATGCGAGAGGTACGGGGATCGATACCCCGCATTTATACTTTCTTACCTTTATCTTTTGGCTTCAACAAGATATTATTTTCTGTTTTCGCTCATATATTTGACGGTAACGGGAAAAAAATATGAAGCTCAGTTTGTGCCAAATCATCCTTGTATCAGGAAATTGAACCGGACCCAACCAGCTCTGGCACTTGTCCTCATCGCTTCGTGATACAGGTGACAAAGGTTGCTATATAAAACGGTTGTTGCCTCAGCGGCTAGGCGGTGTGGGACTAAAAATACTGTGTTTCCAGCTCCTGCTAGTGTTGATTGCGCAAAACCAGGCTGACGGTGACCGTCAGCCCATGGGCTGGCTACTGGATCAATAGGCCGGGGAATGAACGACGCGGCCCGTTACTACTTCGTGCGGCTACTGGATCAAAACCAGGCTGACGGTGACCGCGCATGGGCTGGCTAATGGACCAGTAAGTAGGCCGGGAGATTGCGAATGCTTGATGGATCAACATTTTTTTTTAATCTCTAAGCGAGCGACTTTATTTCTCCTGTTTTTTAGGGAACTTTATTTCTTTATTTCTCTAAAGTTTCTACTCTACTTTTTTTTGCGGGGAAAAAACGAAATTTTATTCCTCTAAATCAGGGTTGCAGTCCGCCAATAACAACTCAGCGATACAGACTGGTATTTGACGCACCCAACAATTGGCTGTATAATCTGGATGCTGTAACAAAAGGCATTACAGAATACCGTGAGACTGCTACTCGTATCAGATAAACCGTTTGTTTTAGGAAACCAACTAGCCGATTCCATGTGATGGGTTGGGCGGTTTGGCCCCATGTTTCTTCCCTGGACTGGACGCCTGCAAGCAATCTCGTGGGCCTAGTATAGCCGAAGTATAAGCCATATTCATGTTTTGCACCAACAAAATCAAAAGAGAAAAAACTTGGGTGGTTTTTCCATGTGTACTTGGCAGTTAGTACTGAAATTCCGATCTCTTGGATCTTTACCTAACAGACATTTTCTTGCATGTACAATGGGATATACTAATCACAGGGATTTGCAAAACGGTCTTGAGCAATGGCCTCTAGCACAACATCAGATTCTAACTAAACAATACTCCTAAGACAGTGACTCACTGCGATTGACCACTTGAAACCCTATGGGCTGAAAATTGTAGGCGCGAGCGACCGGATCCCATCCAAGACAGTACATCAATCCGTGAATAGCGCCAGCGGAGTCATCCGGAACTCATCGACAACCAGATTGAGGACGACAAGCAGCCGAGAGATCGACAAGTTGGCAGAAGAAGGCCAGCATGGCTACCGCCCTACCTCCTTTATTCAAACCAAAATGCCACCGGTCGAATTTGTGGTCTTATTAGCCGTCACCACGGAAACACGCGGTAGGAGGTAAACCATGCCGCTGCACCCACGCGCCACCTCGCGCAGGAGAGCCGCCACAGCGTGGCGGCCGCACCACGCCAAGGCCCGGGGGCGTTGGCCCATGTCGACCCCTTTACATGACAGAGGCGAGAATACCCGTCGCCGACGATGCTGACCAGACTTCGCTCGACCGCATCCTCTAACGATGGTTAGGGAGGAGGAGGAGGGGGAGGCTAGCAGCGTCGGGTTAGGGTTTCCCTCTCGTCGCCACGCGGGACGGTGGGAGCAACGTGAAGGATGAGAGGGAGATATCTACATTTTCATGACGACGTTTGTTACATTGTTAATTCCGACACAGGCATCATTACATGTGCATTTCGTGGGGGTGAGGGGTGAGGGTGGATATATGGCACCTCACGCATGAATCCACCCTCACCAAGACGTAATCGTAATTTTGCGTTTATTATGTCAGTTTTCTTAACTTACGGCAATGGGCAACAGCTAATATATCCATCCATGTATCCAACCGGTGTAGTATGCGTATGCATGTGTGCCGTGGACAGTTATCGGTCGCTGCCTACCTGTGCCTGCCTGCAATTTATGAAAGGGCTTGGATGCAAATTAATCATTCTCGGCGGCCGTCGGAGTATCGTTCTCTAGCAAGAAATTAAGACAGTTGTGCCGTAGCAATTAATGACCATCCAACAACAAGTACTCTGTCTTATCGGTCGCTGTCTAGCTAGCTAGGCGAAGCACTACTAGAAAAGTCCAATTTCTCAGCTTGTCTCGCACGACCAAGAAAACCAACGGTACGTCGATCACCACGTACGCCGTCGCCCTCCCCTTTCCTGGCCTCCTCCATGCCGTACCATGGCCGCTGCACTTACCTGCTCCCTATTGTCCAACCTAGCCCTAGTCGCTCCGCCTGTGTGCCCAAGCTCCAACGGCCGCCGCTCGATGCTCCTCCTACAATCCTTGTTCCACCAGTGACCAAGGCGAGACCACGCCACCACCCCTCGAGGCATGGGATGCCGTGGGCCACGGGAGCTCCGCCCTGACCATGGCGGTCGTCACGATCTCCGCCTACGCTCATCGAAATCACCCGAAACTGGTTGTAATCGGTTGAGATCGACCCTATCTACCTGAAATTAAAATTTATTTGACCGAAATCAAGTTCGGGAGGCAGCGGAGCCAATGGCGCTGGCATCGACGGGAGCGGTTGGTGCTGAAACTTCCCTCCCACCAACCATTTTCTCGTTTTGGGGGAGGTGGAAACATTTTCCCAGAAACTGCACGGAGGATATGGGGGAGCTGGAAATATATCAATTTTTACGAGATCGAATATGTTTTTTTCCAAAACTGCAAAATATAACTGTTATTTTCCTGTTTTGATTTTTTTCTAGGATCTGTTAGAGATGATATTATTATCTACTACTCACTCCATTTTTAAATATAAGATGTTTTAGTCTTTATTTATATTCACATGTATACAAATGTATCTAGACACGTTTTAGTATGTATATTCATTCGTTTTAACATATGAAACATCTAAAACATTTACATTATTTAAAATGGAGGGAGCAGCTAGCATGTTGCTACTACTTGGACTGTTGGACAGTGTACCGTCGGCCTGAAGCTTCAAACTCAATGGTGCAGCTGATCGATCCCGCACGACTAGTGACTGTGAGTGGTCAGTGACGTGGATTCATGAAAGAGAAACTAGGTGATAACGCCTGCTTTGAACCGGCCGGTCATCCTTCGACGGCAAGCTCCTGTCCCCCAGTACAGTAGAGCAGGACTTGCTACTTGCGTAGGCCGGAGACTCGCGAGCTGCAGCTTCAACCACACGCCCGGTCCGCAGTTCACACGCTTAAAAGCAACCGGGAGCGCAACCGCAGCCGCTCGCCATCCTCTGTGGCGTCCAAGAGCCCACACCGACCTCCCATGCCTCCGCTGCCGGAGAACCATCCCCTGCCGCCGCCACGGCCGCGGCCGAAGCCAAAGCCTCCGAAGCCCAAGCCACCGAAACCCAAGCCGGCCTCGGTGCGAGACCAGACCGGCGGCGTCGCCGTCCCGTTGCCTCCCGACCCGATCGCCTGCGCCGCCCGCTGCTCCGAGGCCTGCGCCTACCACCGCCTCTGCGCGCCGCCGCCGCCCTCCCATACCGCCACCCTGCACCTCCGGTCCGCGCGCCTCCCCACCCCGCTCATCGCGCTCTCCGCGTCCGTCCTCGCCGTCTCCGTGCTCCTCCTCCTCGTCCTGCTCGTCTGCCACGTCGTGCGGTGGCGCCGGCGCGTGCGCCAGAGCGCCACGCTGCAGCATGGGACGCCGCTGAACCACCACGTCGTCGACGAGGAGAGGGGCCCGGTAGCTCTGGTCCCGGCGACGGCGGAGAGGGACTCGGAGGACGACGGCGACGGGATGCACCACGTGTGGTACATACGCACCGTGGGGCTCGACGAGCGCGCCATCGCGGCCATCACCGCGCTGGTCTACGACGCCGAGAAGTGCCGCGCCGCGGGGCTCGGCGCCGACGGCGGATGCGCGGTGTGCCTCGCCGAGTTCCAAGACGGGGAGACGCTGCGCCTGCTGCCGCGGTGCGCCCACGCGTTCCACCGCGGCTGCATCGACACATGGCTACGCGCCCACGTCAACTGCCCGCTCTGCCGCGCCCCCGTCAAGCTCGCCTCCTGCAACGCCGCAGCGCTCGGCGGCGACCACGCAGAAAACCCTGGCGTGCCTGCTGATGGCTCTGGCGCCGATGAGGCCGGTCACGACCTGTCGGCGGAGCGTGCTGTCAGGCGCGCCGCGTCCATGGTGGCGCTCCCGAGGCGGGAGTGCCCGGACGTCGACTCCCTACGAGCACCAGCATCCAACAGTGCGCGCCAAGGGGAGATGGGCCTAGCGAAGATCAGTCGGGTGCTCAAGTTGTGGGAAGCGTTGAAGATGGCCGGCATCGGGGCACGTAGGTCGGCGTCCTTCAGCGCGGCGAGCACCCTACGTTTGCCAGGGCGCTCAGGCCAGCCGGTCGCCGGCGCCAACACCGACGAGATCACACGGTGAAGTGCACCGCTGCTTGGTTGGTTAAAAGTTGCAGTTTTGGAGCGAACACGGCGTTGAGCTTCTGCATACACCGCGAGAATGTCAGAAATTGTAAATAAGAATTACTGACACAAAAGATGTGCGCTTTATGCGAGATTGTAATAAGCTATAAAGATCTAAGATATGAAGATCACTAGCCCTTGTTTATCGTCTAGCTCATGAAACATGAGCTCAAAAGACCTGTTGCTTCAGGAAAAAATTGCTCATGAAGTTCATAAGGTTTCATGTCCCAAACTAGCAAAAGCAAGCATGCAGATAGTTAATTTTCGTTCCATTTTCAACCTGAATCGAAACGTGTGGATGCTGTGGTGTGGAATTTGTTCTTTTCCAATCAAGAACGAACTGGCTATTATTTCAATCCTTTGCACTACAAAAAGAGACATCATGTACACCCTTTTAGATTCTGGAATGAAAGTAGAATAGAGACATGCCTGCATGAACCAGGATTCTCAAGGAAGTTCCAGTGACTGGCCACCTACATTGCCTTGTCACCGTCATGCTACCAAGACTGCATTAAAAATGATGCCGCCATTTGCAATGCTAATAGTGTGGGTGACAAAGCAGGCGGTGGGTAATCAATCCAAGTCACCTCAGTAGGCGGTGTGCGTCATTTAGTTTCAACCAAGAAACTGGTGCAGGTCATCAAGTGAGATGGGTAAGTTTCAAGCGTACGAAAGCAATGCCCTTGCTAGATCTCTGGATTTCAGATCTGCCGTACTAGCCTGTGTAAACCAGAAGCAAAAGTTAAAGATTAGCTCGATGAGAATTAGAGGAATGGATCATTACCAATCGGTTCTGCACAGAGGCCAGAGCAATGAAGAATTTTCAATGCGTTTGAGCTTCAAGGAAAAAAGTCAGTTGTTCGATTAGATAGAACAGCACGCTCTGCTCGTTCACGGACATGCTCATGGCGCGCCCGAAGATGGACGGGTGCTACTTCACAGCAGCGTCGGTGGTGTTGGCCAGCGAGAGATGCTACAAAATGAGCGTGGACGGAGTGCTCTCTACGGAGAACGAGAGGGCTGGCCTAGAGCTATTGCAATTACAAGGAAAGGACGACGATCGCAAGGCGACTGAGTCAGAGGTGCATATGCGTTTGTCAATGGTTGCGACAGGGAGTTACTGCCACAAGTCTCTCGTCCGGTTTTGGAGTGCTCCCCATTGTTGACTGGTCGTCACACGCTGCTTTCTCCGGGCGTGAGTCTCAGCATGGTTTTGTTCTCGCCTGGCGACGCGCCGTGCTAGGGGGGACATCCCAGTGAGGATGCCGAGGCTGCGGAAGGGGAGATGCAACAGATCTTGCCATGCCTCCCACGCTAGGTCAGCAGGTGATGCTGCTGGACGACGAGGAGGTGGCGCATGATGATGGCATTGATAACGACGGCGACTCGGCGAGGAGGGAGTTTCAGCCCGTTGCAGATGCATTGACGCTGACGCGGAGGTTTTGCCAATCTCGTCCATCGCTCCCGCCCGGAACGTAACTCCCGACGCCTTTGGCCCCACGGTGGGCGCCAATTGTTGAGGTATTGGTAACGCGGGTCCGTAGTAGGGCGCCATGCGCACCGTGTAGAAGGTGGAGAAGAACGTGGAGGGCTCCGGTGACAGGATTGCACACAAGGGTTTACCCAGCTTCGGATCTCACAACGGCGACGAGATCCTACGTCCTGTTATAATTCACTAAAGTGAATATGTGTATATGTTACAATGAGAGTTGTAAAGCGTAGCCCTGAGGCTCCTAGAAGGCCGGCTTACATGAAAAGTCTTAACCAACATAACTCCTGATTCCTAGACTAACACGGCTGGAACCCTAACTTGCTCGCTCCATATGGCGAACGTCTCCAGGCCTTCGTCTTGGACTTCACTAAGCCGGCCTTGGGCTTTACCTTGCGCTTCTTCCCACTAGGACGCCCGGCAAAGCCAGTAGGCTTTTGCCACCCATGGGCCACCCTGGTAGGCCAGGCTTTAGTCATCGTGGTCAACATACCCGCTCGACATATCCTTCACAGTCCCCAATTAGGCGGTTGCTTGAACTGTGCTTTCGTGTTTAAATTTAGCAAGAACCACCGTACTTGTGTTGTAATAATTTGAATTCAGTGTCATTTTCTATGTTTGAATTCGTATTGAAATGTAAGAACAGCCGCCGATGTGTGAGTAGATGAAAAAAATGCAAACTTTGGGAGGCACCGCTGTGGGTAGCACCCCCCAATCGGCCGGACACATGAATTTGGAGGGTGCCAGTGGAGATGCTCTAAAAATGACGAAGTCATCACCACTGGAATATTCCGCCTTTAATGAGAAACACGAGCGGTAAATCTAAATACTGAACTCTGATGGACAGGGTTATAACCACCCTCCTAACCATTCAACCACATATCTACAAGATGTCGCAGAGCAGTTTTTGCTAAACTTTGGTTTAGGGTGTAAAATTACTGTTTACCATCCATTGTGTTATGTGCAACACTGCCAAAATCGTATCCTATCTTTTGTGTTTTCACGAATGAGTATATTGTCTGCAATAAGTCCCGCGTGAAAAGAAAATTGCAACTAACATAACTATTTTTGCCCACGACGTTGGTCCATGCGAGCGGTGAGAGAAAAAGTTACTTCATTTTTGCCTGGAATGGAAACTGAGTCTGAGCGTCGTGGAAAGAGAGCTTTGGTCTGTCCTTCCTTAGAGATGGCTATCGTCTTCAAGTTCTCCCTTGCTATGGATCTTGAATCTACCTTCCAACCAAACTTTCCTCTTTCCTCTCCGTCTCTCCCCACCTAGGTGAGGACGGCCGGACGGCCGGCCGGGACGGGACTTGGTAAAGATGGCAGGTAAATGCTCCTCCCTTAAGTTAAATTCTACTACATTGTTCGGTGGTATTGCGTTTGTCGAGCTTGCGCTGTGCATCGAGCGCGCGGTGCAGGCATTTTGACCTCTGTATATCTAGACCGCGGAGGCGGCGGCGCTGCATGGGAGATGAGGGTGTCGCTTTGTGCGGTTTTCACGATACTAGAGCTCGGTGGCTCGATGTCCTGTGAGGCTGTGAGCGCGCATAAGCCACTCTTATGTGTGTAGATCTGACTACCGATCGATCTCTAGCGTTGGGGGGGGCGGCGGAAACCTTTTTAAATCAAGCCTCAACTCCTTCCTTTAATTTGCATGGAGTAGTTAAGTAGACGTACTCAGTTCACTTGAGCTCTCTCAGTTCACTTGAGCTAGGTGCTAGCTAGCTCCGGCACCGCTTGCCGTGTGCCCCTCGATCGATCTTGCTTTAATTGATTAACAACGATCTATTTATCTGCCGAAGCTTCTCTCAAACTATAGTAGGAGTAACAAGTTGGATCTGTATAGTACTATAACTTGACAAACCTGTACAAGCATGCAAGTACAATTTGACAAACTTTGTCATTGCAGGAAACTACCGAAGTGTCTTCATGGGGCTACCCTCTAGATTAAGTGGTGAGTTCAAGGTAGAGCTATTGGACGAGGTTGCCAAAAATCCTGATGGTACCAACCTTGGTCTGCTCAAGTGCTTGTACACCCTTGGTCCAGTCACATCTCAAAACATGGTCAAAGAGGGAAGCTTGGACCATCCAATATCCGAGGCACAATTCGTTTTTCTTGCTACTCTCAACAGGCATCCAAATGCTCTGGTTATTGAGAACTACTACCCAGGTGAAAACAAAAGTGGATGCCTCGTAGTGCAGAGCGTCAATGGGACGTTCCAGAGCTGGCTTAACCATGAAGCCAAAAACAATAGATTGTTCACTAATGATGGGCGTATGACGTCAAGACTGCGGACGGTCATCATGTGAGTCAATTGTTGGCTTCTATTTTGCATTTAAAATCCTTTACTGTATGTTGCCTTCGAAACTCAAGCTAGCTAGCTAGTTGCTTCTATGACCAATGCTAAAGAATATCCTATTTTTTTTTTGCCAACCCATTTAATTTTCCAACATGACATGCCTTCTGTGCATCTCTTTACTTCTATCTTCTAGCCTATCCATCCCGACACACATATAACAAGTGCATATTTGGCTTCACAGATCTCTTTGTAGCTTCGTAGACAATGTACTTGCGAAAGGGTGGTACCCTCAGCACCTCACCATGGATGACCTTTTCATCAAGATGCAAAATGGTGAACCCACATTGAAAGTTTTGTTGTCTGATGGTAACTACATACCTACACATTCCTCTACTGTATTTAAATATCTTCATTAATGTGTTATCTAGCTACCTAGCTAGTACATGTCATAATACACAGAGTAGGATTGTTGACGCATGTTTCAATTGCTATGATATGCAGTGAGAAAACGGACAATAGCAACTGTCTCGACTTGGAACCATGTTAAGGACATCACTAACCAGTGTTGCACAGCAAACCAAGTCGCACTGAGTGTTGACACTAGTAGCTTCTGTAACTTCATTGGTCGTCAGACAAAGCAAGTTCCACTAGAAAAATACCCAGATCCCTGGACTGATGTTGACAAAATTGCTTACCTACGGCTCATAATACATGCTGAGATAAATTCGATGAAAAACTCTGTCAAGGATTCAGGTATTGATTGGCCGGTCGAACATGGAGGAGCCATACAGCCAATATTGCGACTGATCATGGGACATGATAAGAAAACAACATACAACACATCTATACCAAGGGATTATGTCCGACTCGCTCGAAATGTCACTAAAGATTTTGATGTACCTTCAAGTGTGAAGGTTTGTTTGAGCAGTGCAACTGTACATACAAATATGCACGACAAGATTGTCTTTTCTTTGATTTCTTATTATCTTTACTTCATCTGCAGACCATGGTAAAAGATACTACTGGTTTTCTAAGGAAAATGGAGGAGTGGACACCAACAATTTGGACAGATTTGTATGAAATTATTGGTAAGTGTCATTTTAATCTTTTGATTTGTAAGTATCAAACATTTCTCTACAAAAATACTAGTGTCAAGACTTATAGAAAAAAAGGCATGCACGTCGTCTGCATGTTTTAAACATATCAGAGTATAGTAATCAGACGCTATCCTAACTTAATATTGAATGTCTCACGTTTCCGAATACTTGGTTCGAAATTAGATAGTTCTAACTAAATATCTTACTTTTCTCCCTACATTTCCTTCTTGATTAGGTCCTCTTGGAATGAAGTGAACAAATCTGGTGGGTACCGAAATCTGTATCTGGAATTTTATTCTGTGGAGTACTTCTCTTGAGAGTACCGATTGAACTTCATCATCAAGAGAAAAATAGCACAGGATTGTAATGTTTTAGTTTGTACTTCTTGTTGTTATCTCGTCTCTCTCTCTCTCAAAGACATAATTTCCGTCACCTACTAGTATTTGTTATAGTTGTGCTAATACTTATTTTCTCTCTGGACATCCATCACCCCTTAGTACTACTATCTATGGTTTTAGTCCTGGTATGAATTTAATGCACGGACATGAATTTCTGTATGCTTATCACGTAGGCATCCTCTAGAATGTAGCTAAATATGAGGTTAACGCTATTCTTGTAGTGACTACCTCGAGCTCCTGCTATACTCACACAAGAAAAATGAAGATACAAATGTTTAGGCGCCATGCTATGTCTCACAACCCAACCTTCTCTCACTTCTCATACTCTCCAATAAACTTGATGCTTGCAGCCCGAAGTAGTCACTAGATCATGACGGTTTTTAAGCAGAATGATATAATTTTACATAACCAGGTGGAGACACTTATAAACTTGTTTATCTTAAATTGTTCTATAACATAGTATTCCTTTTAGATGGAATGACGCGAAACAATGTAATTTAGAAGAAAGTAGGCAAAAGGACAATAAATCAAGCCAAAAAAAACTATCAATCAAATTACATAGCTATGTATAAATGTGTAATGGTGGCTTCTCTCGAGCTTGCCTTTGTTGCAAGCTATGCACAAAGGTACACATCACCCCAGCCTGGATGATGGCTGCAGCATAAATAATAATAGTTGATTTGTATTTTCAAAGCACATAAATAGTTTGCACAATTTCATCTTCGTAATAGTACACGGTTTTACGATTCATCAGACTAAAAATGATAGGACAACAGGCTGCAGAACAAAGCAGGCAATTCACTTATACAGAATGAGTTGCCTAGGGTGTAGGCTAGCACCTGGAGTGATGGATTACAAACTCGTTTATGACGTCCCATGAGTCATCAAGTAATTGTTTTGAAATAATCCCATCCAGCAATATCAGCTCCTACATCTCTCAATTCATCTTTCCTTCAACTTCAGCTACGGACGGACATTGGTGAGTACTATCAACAGGAAGGTACACACATTTATGAAATCATATATACAGAATTTCCGAACACATTTAAAAATAACAAACAAGCCTTCTCATGTGCATCACATCTAATAACCTAATAACTGACCAAATCAGTGAGATCAACCAAGAAGAGTTTTTCAGGTCAAACAAAAATAAATCTAGATCAACCAAGCATATATTGTTTCGCCTATAAGCTCGTAATGCAGTTGATGAAATAGAAGATCTATTCCATCCATGAATAGTAACATGCCTGTTTATGGAATCCAGCTCCTAAACAATAATCTGATAAACCGTTGGTTTGGAAGTGGTCCTTGCTAAAGTTTCATCTGCAGTTAACCCACCTCAATAAGTTTGAAATCTAGACAGAATCAAATTCCCCTATTTACACAAAAGTTAGATACAACTTCCCACACCAAATGACAACTAAACAAGATTTTTTGCTCTTCACTATCAAAGAAGTGATCAAACACCATTTGAACAACATAAATGCTTGTAAGTTAAAAAGGAAACCTAAATTCGGTAGTAGTTGTTGATTTCCCAGTACTTAAAGTTCCACTTATCAAATTCTCTGCAAATCAAAGAACATTTGGCCAATTACAACGCACATAAAAACTGAAGTTCACTGAAACAAATCATGCAGAATACAACTCTCAAATAAACTTATATGTGCTCCAATACCGGACAAAGGGGCCAGTCTATTAACACTTAATGACTTACAAAATGCTTGTCCCCACCTGTCATTATACGATCATCACAACATTAAACATGTTGTCCATATTACTTACACTTGTAGCAGCAGCCAGCAGCAGCTGTATTTAAAATGGGGAAAAGTTCAATAGAGGGTAACAAACTCAAATGTTGCACACTTAGGAATGTTCTCAGGTGGACAGTTTGCAATGTATCTTCGTTACAAAATGAGTACTTAACAAAACTCTGGTTAAGTAATTCCAGATTTTCTAATTCAATATTATCAATCATGGCCAAATCAACTGAATTGCTCGGTATTACTGAGGCAATCGAGGATGATATCATAGACACCAATGTTGGGCAGATAACCATCATAAGGATTCAGGAACATCTTTGACAGTTCAAGTAAATGCAGGAAGATTTCATGTGATGAACTTATCTAAGATTGTTGATTTATCTTTTCACATGCATTTCAGCTCATGCTTTTATTCTTCATAATAGATTGGTCAAATGATAATGTATCTATTATATGGTTTTCAGTTGTTTTTTCATAGCTTGGAACGACAATAGTAAGTCAAATCCAATTAGGCTGAAGCACCAACTATGAAACAAATGAAATTTCAACATGGCTCGTACAGCAAAGTCAAATCAAGAAAGAGGAAATGGAAGGGCTTCCTCTGAGCCATCCCGAATCCCGTCCTGGAAGGGCTTCCTCTGAGCCATGGATTGGGACCCAGATCCGGAGATGGTCGCTGCGACAGCGGGCGATTTGGAGAGAGAAGGCGTGCAGGCGCTGCTGGAGTTGACGGAGGTGATTCCGGGGGAGGATGCGGCGACTTCGGGAGAGCACTTCCGCGATCTGACCGCGGAGAAGATACGTATCCTCGCCGCGCCGCCAGACCGTGTCCAGGCTTTGCAGCGCACCACGGCGGGGAGCTCGTCCGCTCCACCAGCGGAGGCCATGGTAACTGTCCGAGACTCTGCAGGGAGAAGACAGCTAATGAGTGTCTCTCACAGCACCCTCGAGCGACTCCGACAGCAGCTGCAGCGGGCTGGCAACTTCCATCACCGATCGAAACAGAGAAACTAGTGTCGCTGAATCAGCCGGAGACTGCGACCGTGCGCAGAGTTCAGCAGTGACGGGGATTCTTCAGAGATTCAGAGGCCATGCACCCCGCCGCTATGCCGCAAACGCCGACGTGGTCGTGTTCTCGTCAGAAAACACAGGTCAACCTGCATCTCCTTCTCCCCGTCAGTTTCAGATAAGTCTGAAGAGCGCGCCAACGAGGTTCAAATTTCCCTACCTGCTCCCGCAGCTTCGGAAAATACGCCTCCACCTTTTTCCTCCCAGGCGATAAGGGTTGGTGGACTCGACGTCCCCATCCAGATCGAGGAACCACCAGTGGCAGCTAGGTTTTCCGCCCAGCCGCCGCTCCTGGCCTGGGTAGAGAAGAAGCTCTTCGACAAAGGCTGCTTCTGTTCCAGCGATTTCCATCCTGCCCACCTCTCTGATAGTGCAGATCGAGTTCCGAAGGTTATTCGCAACAAAGCGTTGGTAGAAGCTCTTCTGCTAGATCAGATGCCAGAAGCTAATCGAGGAAGGGGTATGGGAAGAGGGAACAGAAACAACAAGCAGGGGGTCGATTTGGGTCAGAATAGCAACTGGCAGCAGACGCAACAACAGCAGCAGAACTTTGGTCCGCAGGGGGGTTTTGGTTTTGGATTTCCTCCTCAATGGAATTTTCAAAACCAATTCCCTGGTCAATTTCAGCAAAATCAGTGGGGGAATCCTCAGGGGAATTGGGGGAACCCTCCTATGATGCCTCAGGGCTTCCCTCCCCAGCAGATGCCGCTGTTCCCTCCTCCACAGATACAACAGTAGTTCCCTCCGCCGATCCAACATCAGGCGCCGCTGCGGCAACCTGTGGCAGTTGGAGGTCCCCAGCCTGGACAACAGGGGAATTTACAACAATCTGTGAAGCAGGGGAGCAAAAACAAGAAAGGGAAACCAGCTGGAGCAAGCATTGATGCTCAGTCCTCTGCAAGTGATAAGAGTTCTAAAGCAAAAAACAGCTATCTCAACGCTGTTTGTTACAACTGTGGAGAGCCAGGGCACAACAAAAGCTCTTGCACTGAGGCCCCTTTCTGTTTCATCTGCAAGTCGACTAGCCACAAGGAGGATGCTTGCCCAGTCAGGAAGCAAAAACTTCCAACAGCCAGTCTTATTGGAGGTGCTGATCCTGGTCTAGAGTTCTTCCACATTGATTGCTCTGGCATAAAAAAGAGCAGTGAGAATAGCAATATAGGCATAGTTTTCATTGAAGCAGGAGAAGTCTCAAAAGAGGAATTAGCTCAGGAATTTTCAGTCATCCACAAAACAAATTGGCCGTGGCCAATTAGAGAGTTAGATGGCTGGTCTTACCTGGTGAAATTCCCACCACACCTCCTGTTGAGAATGTTGCCGGGTACCCTTGTTTCGGGCTATCGAAGGAAGGAGTAACAGTCAATGTAGAGGTGTGGGATGGTGAGGTGGAAGCCTGTGAAGAAGCACATGAAGTGTGGCTGCAACTGAGGGGTGTCAAGCAAGAATGGTATAACTGGGGTCCAATGGCGCAGTTTGCCTCAGCTTTTGGTATTCTAGAAGACATGGATTGGCTTGGTGCTTTCAAGTCTTTCTATGGTGAAGTCAGAATCAAAATTCTGTGCAGAAACCCAGAGCTCATCCCGAAGAGTAGAGTCTTTGAGTTTGAGAAGAAGTTTCACAAAATCTACATCAAAGTTGAGCCGCCAACTGTAGCTGACCCTGAACTACCAGATGATGCAGACCCCAAAGATGATGACCAGTCAAACGGGCGTCAAGAAGGTAGCGAGATGGACACTGAGCTAGGCTCGGATGGAACTCATAAATCAGCTGACAAAACTGTTGATAAAGGTAACAAGGGTTTAGGAGGGTCGAGCACAAATCAGAGGAAAGTGCCCACCCTCTCTGAAGAACCATGTGATGAGAACATGAGTTCACTATCCCCTGAACTCCCTGAACACCTGGAAGCTGCTAGAAGGAATATCTTAGCCTGGCTGTCTGCTGATATACCAGATGAAGAAAGATGTTTCAACTTACTCAGGGATATGGAGATTGTTGGAGAAGAAGGGCTTTTCTGTTACGATCAAGATCCAACTGAGTCAGTCAAACAAAATGCTTCAGAGGAAGAGAAACTTTTAGATGCAGAGATGCAAGAAAGAGAAATAGTTGCTGAGACGACACAAATTCAGATCACAGACACTGAAGTTGGACAAGGCGGTGAAACTGAAGCAGGACAAGAGCTTGCAGCTGAAGATGGACATGCCAACAAGAAAAGCAAGACATGGGGTCCCATCCAGGGAGCCAGACACTGCGAGAGGCTTCAGAAACATGGAGGGAAACCTGTCCTCCAGATGGCGCAGGAGGTTAGGCAGAAGAAGGACTCGACAATACCAGCGACCTCAAAACTCAAAGGTATAACTAACCCCAACCCCTTCTGCCTTTTGCAATTCCCTGCAATAAAATCTGTTGCTATCTCAGTAGGATTAGATGTAGATGAATCAGTTTACGGTAACACAACTGATGAGTCAGCTGCTGTTACCCAGTTAGCACCTGTTTTACAGGTGCCTTCTTCTACTGCTTTTACGGGTGAATGTCCTGAGGGACAAGAACCTTTTAACACTCAAGTTTCTCCGAAAACACCCTTGTTCTCTGCGGAGGATGGGTTTTTAGAAGATAGTGAGGAAAAATGGACCAGAGTGTGCAACCATAGACGGGGCAAGCACCCTAAGAAAAAACTGTTCCAATGAATTGCTTAGATTGGAACATCAGAGGGATAGATGCCCCAAGTAGAAAACCATGTATAGTTGACACACTTTCGAAAACTCATGCCTCTATTGTTGCTTTTCAAGAAACAAAGAAGGAATCCTTCTCAGATTCTTACTTAAACTCCATTAGTCTAAATAAACCTTTTATTTGGAATTTTCTACCAGCAAAAGGAACAGCTGGTGGGATTCTTGTAGGTGTCGACTCGAATTTTTTTGAGATCCTTTCTTGGGAAATCAAAAACTTCTGGTCTCCTGTTTGCTTAGGAATAAAAAAGATAGTAAAATTGGAGACACATTTCAGTTTATGGGTCTCCTTACGAAGAGGGGAAGGATGAGTTTATCTCTGAACTGCATAGTCTGTTCGTTGATAACACTTATCCTACTCTCATTAGTGGTGATTTTAATTTAGTACGTTTTCAGAAGGATAAGAGTAACGGTGTGATCAATCAAAAGTGGTGTGACAAATTTAACACCTGGGTAGACATCTGGGGTCTGCTGGAAGTTAGATTGTCAAATAGAAAGTACACGTGGGCCAATAATCAGGAAAACCTGATTATGTCCACCATTGACAGAATTTTTGTACCACAGATCTAGATGCCATGTTCCCTTTATCTTCTGCAGTAGCTTTCTCTAGAGTTGGAGGCGACCACACCCCTATCCTGTGGGATTCGGGAGTGGATCATTTCCACCAAAAACCCCCTTATAGATTTGAAAAGTGGTGGCTTCTAAGAGAAGACTTCCCTGACCTTGTGTCCAAATCTTGGAACGCACCCACGAAAGGTACCTCAGCCATAGATATTTTCCAGGAAAAAGTTAGACGTTTCCAGAGACATTCGAGTGGCTGGAGTAGAAATATCGAGTCTGAGCTGAGACATCTCAAGAGAGATCTTATGCTTGAGTATGATGATTTAGATCTTCGCGCTGAGGCCGAAAATTTAACTGATTCTGAGCATAAACGCATGAAGGAAATTCATGCAGAGATGCAGAAACTTTGGCTAAAAGATGAGATAAAAGCAAAACAACGTTCGAGAGATAGAGATATAGTGGAAGGTGATAGAAATACGGCTTACTTCCACGCAGTAGCTAACCAGCGTAGAAGGAAAACTATGATTCTATCACTGGATGGACCTGAGGGACCCACTTCTGACATAAAAGAAATGCTAGGAGTAGCCACTGACTTTTACAAAAACTTGTTCTGTGCTGAGGCAAAGACAGGCTTCACGTTAGGGAATGATTTTTTCTCCAACGATGATTTAATTTCTCCAGACCAAAATGCGCTCTTAGAAAAACCTTTCTCTGAGGAGGAGGTGAAGAAAGCCATTTTTAGCTCCTACTCTGATGGAGCTCCTGGTCCTGACGGTCTTTCTTTTATGTTTTATAAGAAGTTTTGGGATGTGCTGAAGCCTGATCTAATGGCACTTTTCCATGACTTCTTTGAAGGGAAACTAGACCTGTATAGGTTGAACTTTGCAGTTCTCACACTAGTTCCTAAAGAACAAGATGCTACCTCCATGAAAAAATTCAGGCCGATTAGCCTCCTGAATTGTAGTTTTAAATTTTTTACTAAAGTTCTCACCACGAGATTGGGGCTTATTATGGATGACATAATAGCTCCAAATCAAACTGCCTTTATCAAGGGCAGATACATTCTCGAGAGTGTAGTCACGGCACACGAAGTTCTGCACTCGGTCTTCCATGGGAAGGAAGAAGGTGCAGTTCTTAAGTTGGACTACGAAAAAGCCTTTGACAAGGTTAATGTAGATTTCTGGATGATCTCCTCCTTAAAAGAGGTTTTGGTCCAAAAATTCGTAATTGGATTCATCTATCCACTAGAGGAGGGTCGGTGGCAGTTAAACTCAATAATATAATCGGTAACTTCTTCATCACTACTAGAGGTTAAGACAAGGGGACCCCATGTCCCCTATACTTTTCAACCTAGTAGTTGACGTTTTTACCAAAATGCTAATTAAAGCTTCTTCGAAAGATTTAATTAGAGGGCTTTGCCCTGACCTCTACCCAGGAGGTGTCGTCAGCTTGCAGTACGCTGACGACACTATCCTGTTTTTAGAAAACAAAGTGGAAACAGCCCAGAACTTGAAACGAGTCCTTACTTGCTTTGAGCTAGTTTCTGGGATGCGTATTAATTATGATAAGAGTGAATTGGTACCAATTAACTTAGATGAGGATAATGTCAAAACCCTCCGAGATATCTTCGGATGTGTGATTGGGAAATTCCCCATTAAGTATTTAGGTATTCCTCTTCACTACGATAAACTCAGGAGAGAAGACCTGCAACCGCTTATAGACAAAATCCTTAAAAGAATCGCTGGTTGGCGCAGGAAGTTGTTATCCTACGCAGCTAGAGTTACTTTGATTAGGTCGTGTCTAGCTAGCATACCTGTCTATCTTCTGTCCTTCTTTAAATTTCCTAAATGGGCAATTGAGCTCATCAACTCACATATGTCCCATTGCCTCTGGAACGACACTAAAGAAAAGAGGAGACTGCACCTTGCTAACTGGGGGATGGTGTGTATGCCTAAACAATTTGGTGGTTTAGGCATCCCCAACCTCAGAGATGTAAACCTGTGCCTGCTCGCTTCTTGGGTCAAGAGATACTTTGAGAGTGATAGTAAACTGTGGAAAACTTTGATAGATGCCAAGTATAAAACCAATAGACCAAATGTCTTTTGCAGCTCAGAGGTTAACTCTTCCAGATTCTGGAAAGGTTTTATGTGGGCAGCGAAAGCTGTCAAGTTTGGCTACAGATGGTCGATTGGAGATGGTACTAGGGTTAGATTCTGGGAGGACACGTGGTTTGGTCCTTCCCCCCTTTCAGTGCAGTTCTGGGACTTATATACAGTTTGCAATGAAAACCTAGCAACTGTTAAGCAAGCTTGGGACGGTACTAGTCTTAAATTTACTTTCAGACGAAACTTCAATGCCACCATGATGCAACAGTGGTACGAGTTAGAACAAATTGCCTCCAGTATCACCTTCACCTCTGATTGTGATGCTATTATCTGGTCTTACACTACCAAAGGGATTTATTCCTCTAGTTCGATGTACAATATAGTTAGTTTCAGAGGAGTTACCCCTGTTTACATCCCCGTTGTTTGGGACCTGATGGTTCCCCCAAGAGTACAAATCTTCCTTTGGCTGTTGTCTAACAATAAGCTGATGACAAGAGACAATTTACTGAAACGAAAAATGCAAAAACCTACTTTTCTGTAGTGAACAAGAGTCAGTTAAGCATCTCTTCTTTGAATGTATTGTCGCTTCGTCCATTTGGAAGATTGTCTCTGAGTTTTTTGATATTAATATAGGCTCTGATTTCATATCAATAGCCAGATTCTGGGTTTCAAATAAAAAACATGCTGCTCTGAATACAATCTGTACTGCGGTGCTCTGGAGTATTTGGAAACAGGATCAGTTAACCTGGTTATGTATGAATCAGGTGTGGTGGCTTATTCTCAAGATGCTCAAGAAATGGAGATTGCTTTTCAAGCAAGAGATGCTGGCAAAGATCGACAGCTTCTTGGTGATGGTGACGGGCAAACTCAGATGGATGCCAGAACTGACGTGGGGGTGATCCAAGACATGTCGTCGCTGACATTGGCAAAACTCCTGCTTCCGTTCGCCCCCGACACTCCATCTGCCTCTGCCCCGGCCCTCCAAGCTGCATCGCCTCCCCGTCTCAATCTCTGGTGGAAGCCTCTGACTACTGAAGACACGCTGAATCCCCTCGAGACCCAAGCCAAGCTCCGGGAGGTCCTGGAGCGCCACATGTCCTCGCGCCTGCAGTGATGGAGGTCGCTGCTCCAGCTTAGCTTCAAAAGATGTAATCCTGGGTGTTCATCGACCCCTGCAGGACTGTTCTAGTTTTTCAGACTTCGTTTATGCTTTAGCTTTGCCGAACTTTAGCTTTTGCCTTTAGCTGCTGGTTTGTAATTTGGAAAACCCCTGTCACTCTGGTTTCATTTTAATAAATGGAACTGGGGTCCCCTCAAAAGGGGCCCTTTAACTCTAAAAAAAAAGAGGGAAATGGAAGGAGGGAGAACCGTGAATGGCACGGATAGAACCTCTTCTGTTCAGATCTTCAGGATCAATAACAAATGCAGGCCGTACTGCTCCTCCTCGACCTCTGTGTGGACGGGACGTCGTTGTTGTCTCAGAGGACTGCGTGTCCTTGTGCTCCTGCTCGCGCATGCTAGGAAGACCGGACTGCCGTGGAGGTAGGGCGGAAGCGCTACGGCCGTCGAACATGGGGACGCCGGTTGCGCCGGTGCCGCCGCCGGGTGAGCTGATGAGTCGCGGTGAGCGCGCTGCTCGAAGTCGAGGTCGGGGGAAGGGCTCCATGGATCGAAGATTCGAAGTCCAGCAAGTCCCGTTGGGGAGCCATCGCTCGGATTCGACCTAGGAAATCCAAGGCCTCTGCGAGGACCTCTTTGATTGGGAGAATTTACAATTTGCCACGTTTTACTTCGGATCTCGATTATTTGCCACTGTTTATTTGGTCTTTTCTTATTTGCCATGTATTAGACTAATTTCTTTATAATTTGCCCTGTTTCTCCTTTATACAGGTATATTGATTTTTGTAACTCCAAAATACATTGTGGAATACGGTACGTGGTACCCCTGTACCTGGCTGGACTGATAGTTGGCTACGCTCTAGCCCAGACTTTCTACGTGATAGCCTGCTGGCTGATTGTAAGAACATGATTATTAAGTAATAAAGTTTCTGGTTTTCGTGCAAAAAAAAAAACGCTCGTCTCGTTCTCAGAGTCAGTTCATCCCGTTCTGGGGAAACAGAAGAGCGTCGCCACCGCCCGCCGGCCACCACGGACGGACCAGGCGCAACGAACTTCCTCCTGGCGGCGACCATTGACGGCGGGCCCACCACTCTAGCGGTGTCTGAAATTAAGCATGCTCCCGCAGGATTGCTGCACCTTCCGCCCCTCAACCATGTTGAAATCAAAACATTCATCGTTTTCTCTTGGAGATGACAATTGACAGCTACATATCGGTCTGATGACTGTGTTATTTCTAAAGGCTTGCTTAATTCTGCAGCTAGATATTTCTGCAATGGCCTGGCTTGCAAGTTCATGCATTTCTGGAATAGCACCGGAAAGCTGAGGCCCCCGGCATGGTTTGAACAGAAGAAGGGCCGGTCCTGCTGCATGAACTCTGCAGGCTGATCCCGTACCTTGAGGCGCCCTGGCAACTCCACGATCACCACACTCCGTCCATTCAAGTACGCAATAGCCCGGTCCATCTTCGCCAGTCTTCGTGGCGCGATCTTGATTTTTACACCCGGCAGCGGCCAGTGGCGCCACCTGAGGTGATGTCGCCGGTCCGTATCCGCGGGCAGTGGACGCGCACGCGCGCTCGCCTCCACCCGGCTCCAGTCGGCCGTCGCCAGCCAGCTACTCGGACTTTCCGTGGCCGGAGACCCAGACGCGTTCCCGCGGCACGACCAGGTTGTCGGTTAGCTCGCTGCCCGCTTCGACGCCGACGATCGCGTCAGGTTCCGAAGCACCGTCGTCGCCGCCAAGTACGTGGGAGCTGGGACGGAGGACGCGGCGGACCGGTCGGAGCTGCTCAAGGGCAAGCGCGTGGCCATCATGGGAGCCGGCAGGTCGGCATTCGACATTGCACATAAATCTTTTTGAATCTTTGCCACCAAGAACAATCACACACAGACCATGAGCAATTGAGCATGAGCTGACGCTCTACCATACCAGCGTCCGGGATTGCGAATTCGCGTCACCCACCTCTAGGAGAAGGACGCTACCTCGAGGAGGGCCCTTCCGCCATTGGGCCAGTCGGTGTCGCCGGCCTGTCGGCAGCTCTCCACTTCCTCCGCCGTCCGTGGTCGCTGCCAGGAGGAGGTCTCTACGTGTGGCCCGTCTGTGGTGGCACGCCGACCTTGGTCGCCGCTGGGAGGAAGTTCTCTGCGGCGGTAGTCCGGCCGCTGTGCTCCTGTCCCATCTACCCTGTTTCTCCTCCGCTGGACAAAGGGAAACGAGAACGAATCCAATCGATCCACCAGCCCGACTGTATTTGTACGGTATTCGTAATGTATTTCTGAGTTAAAACAATTAATAAATCTGTAAAAAGAGAAACATGGCAAATTAGTGAGGAGTTGGAGTAACTAGGCAACTCGGCGCGGCATATGCCGTGCTTGTGTGGCAAAATTTAAATTTGAAACTGCCGACATTTTTAAATTGTGGAAAGTGGAAATTTATTGGAATGCAAAGAAAGTTTACAGTTAAAAAATTGTTCAGTTTTTGAAAATTGTTCGAGTTGAGAAGTTTTAAAGTTTTGAATTCTTTTCACGGTTATTGAATGCTCAGATTTGGAAAGGCATTCAAAATTTTGGAATATTCAAATTTGAATTTTGATCATATGCCATAAATAGTCAGTGTTTATTTTTGTGTTCATGTTGATATTTTTTTCATATTTGTAAATACCGTTGTGTGAAGAATTCAAATTCTGTTTATTTTTTGTGTTCATGTCGATATATATTTGTCAAATTTTTCCGACGAATAGATTTGAAATTATTGGTGTACTTCACATTTCACATTTCTCTTATCTTTTTATTTTGCTGAAATAATACTCCAACTATTTGTGATTTGTTTTTAGACAAATGACTTCGTATATTTGTCAAAAAAAATTCGATGGATAGATTTGAAGTTATTGTTGTACTTCACATTTCACATTTCTCTTATCTTTTTATTTTGCTGAAATAATACTCCAACTATTTGTGATTTTTTTTTCGACAAATGACTTCGTTATTATAAATTGGAACATTACTTATGGTTTTTAGATAAGTGACTCCATTATTAAGAGAGATGGGAAGCGTTTAGAGTATTGTAAAAAAAATGTCTCCATTATCATTTGTTTAAGGAATTGGAACATTGCTTAAACAGTACTTCTTTTTTTGTCTGTTTCTTTTGTTTAAACAATAATCGGAATATTTCACATTTCTTTTATATTTTGTGGATCATAAAAAAATATTTGTTGAAATTAAATAAAAATAGCTCTTATATTCCATCACTTAGTAAACCCCATCCGGGACGTTATGATTAAAAATGCTAAAATTCGTCGTAATTTGTCGTCTGGAATATCTCCAAATTTTTTAGCAATTTAAATGTTCAAGTATGTTTGTAGTTTGTCATAGATATTTAATTAATCTACATAATCAGGGGAAATACACTATATAAGTATTTTGTAAATTCAAATCCATTTGTTTAGAGGGAATGCATCTAGGTTGTATCCAAATATTTGCCAAGTTGAAATGTTCAAAAATGTTTGTATATTGTCGCAAGTAGTTAGCATATATTTTTCTGGTCATTTCGATATTTTTTTATATTTTTCTGATGGTTAGTTTTTGAACCATTGATTGTGCAATATTTTTTTTCCTGGAAGTTGTGTTAGCAAAATGGGCCGACATGTCAGGGATCTAGCATTTTACAAGAATTTAGCGGAAAAGGAAAAAAAAGCTGACGGGCGGGCCCCAGTGCGACGTGTGGCTGGCGTCAGCAATGGCGGCAGCGGGTGCATCGAGCTCGCCGTCGCCGCATCCGCGCGAGGCAGGGCGCGCGGCTGGGCGCGGCGGACGCGCGTGCACGCGCGCTACCCAAAAGCGGCGGCGCCGCTCCATTTTGGTCGCCGGAGCGGCGGCGTGCGGACGCGGCGGAGGGAGCGGTGGCACGGCGGCGTCGATTCCGGTGACGGCGCGGCGTTTCGGCACGCGAGACTCGGCGGAGAGGGAGAGGACGCGACGGCGGAGCTCGCCGTGTGGTTCGATCTGAGCGGGGAGGGCCGGATCGGCGAGGGCGCGCGTCGGCGGCGCCGGCGAACTCTGGGTTCGGCCGGGGAGAGAGAAGGAAAGGGAGGGAGTGTGTGTACACGTTTTCAGCGAGGTCCTTGCAGTTTACTGAATTTACAAAATAGTCCTTCCGTGGGGGTTTCGTGTAAATTTCTGCGCCAAAAATCGTGCGCGGTGGGTGACCGGCTAGGAACCGGCTTCACCGGCTGGCGACCGGTAGACGTGGCAGCGTATGATTGGTAGAAAATCGGAGGGACTGTAGCATGAACAGTGTCGCGCGATGGGTGTCGTGGACGTTTTCTGACCGTTGGATCGGTCGGATCGGACGGCTGGGAATTGCAGGCGACGTGGCCTGAAGAAGACGCTGTGAACATTTCCAACTTTTATATATAGACTAGTTGAATTCGGTGCGGCGACACGCCGCGCCCTTTATGAGAAATTTTGGGTACGGTTTGTTTGCTTGTTAGTAGTATAATATATATATTGTATGTAAATCAGTGTGTTACTCCGTCATCAGAAATACATATCCTTTTATCTATTGGCATTGTCGCAACATGGAATTCTTACCAAATCTGGAAAATTGTAATACTGCAAAAATATCTGTCAGAAAAATTCCAGTAATGTGTAAACAGAAGGCATAAAATGAACATCATATATTGTATTTTACGGTTGCACATGCTAACAATTCCCACAAGCCTTAACAATTGTAGAATCCTAATAATCACAGATCTAGAATAATACTTTTGGAGCACCGGGATTAGGATACTTATGCCGACACGGCACATATATGTGAAAAATCACAGGAAAATGAACTGGGAAGGAGTAAATTAGCAGAGACCGGGCTACCTAGTCGCCATTAACTGATTAACTTCTAAAATAAACTACATGTGGGTAATTTGGGGATTGCGGAGAGGGGATTGAGTAGAAAAATTATCGTGAAGAAGATAGGGTTATGATCATCTCCATTCGTATAACTGTAGTACAGCAGCGGCAACATCCATCTCACCAGATATGCGCATTCTTATTGTACTCCACTTCACTTTCTAATGACAGCAGCAAGCAGCATTGCTTGCACAAACAAAAATGAACTTAGCCAACATAATACAAAAAGAAAAACTGCAAGGAGAACACTATAGGTCATAGCTTTGCATATATGAACACTACTCGCCGCACAGATAATAAACCACTCCGAAAATGGTTTCTCTTTCAAGAACGAAAGCTCTGAAAACTAAACAATACAGTCTTATCCGGGTTTTTTTTTTCATTTCCTGTTTTTAAGAAAACCAAAATACCCTAAATGAAACAGAGATTTACAATACAGAAGGAGCCATGAACGGGATTAAAAAATGCGTTTACGAAATGAACAACACATAGGCAAAATAGGGCATACCGAATTTAGCAGAACTAAATGATATATGAGTTTAAGAATTGTATATCGAATTTATCCAGGTTGCATGTCTTAAGCAAATAAATCCACATAGCCTAATCCTTTTAAAAAGTCTAGGCCAAGGATGGTTGAAAAAAGTGAACCCTCAGAATCCTAAAACATAGGAAACTAAGAATACGTAATCACAATTAGGCAACATGTTCTCATTGATCCTATCCTTAAATCAAGACATAATTAGATAGCTCAAATATGAAGGAAATAACCATCAGGAAGAGTCACCTAACTGTTGTATTTGAGTAAAGGCAATGAGACAGCTGCACCTAAAACAAATAAACAGTAAACCAATTGAAGGAGCAGGAGAGAAAAATAAGTAACTAATTACACCTTCTAATCTGATACAGCAGCCTGTGATTCGATTATAGTTCATCCGTCAAGAAAATAACCATGAGGAAGGACAACTATTTGTTAAAAACGAAGCAAAGACAATGAGACGGGTCCACCTAAAAAAATGCTAGCTTGTAAGCAAAGCAATTGAAGGTGAACATAGGACAAACATATATCTTCTCACTTCTTACATAACCAGAACCTAATCATCTTTGGTGCCAAAAAGAAAAGGAAACTGAAATATCGCATGTAGTTATCCGTAATCACGTGTAAGAAAACAGAACATAAAATTGGAAATAGGTGGAGCATACGCAGCTAGCTAGCGCATAGAAACACTATTTCTTGTCAAGAATGTGCAGAAAAGAGGGTAAATAGAAAAAAGATTGGAGTAGTACCTGATAGTCAATGTATCCAATTAGTTCATTGGCAGATAGTGTTTTATATCCCTATTTATATCCCTAAGAGCTGTGTGATAAGCACAATTCATCTTGCAATCTGAGTAGCTACTTCACTATATTTGGTTTTGATCCTACAAATATTTAAACTCCTTATCAACAAAAAGGTGTGGACATTGTTAAACGATTTAGAAAAATAACTCATATTTACGTTTAAGCTGAAAAGACAATCTGGAGTAACATGGAGATTTGACATCCTTGTTAAATTAGTGAGCATTCTAGTAATAAAATCTCAATGTATGAATTTATTTTCTATAATCGGCACAGACCCATTATTGAATAGGTCCATTTTATTTACAATAAACTGTGGGAGAAATCTAAATTCAGATGCTGCTAAGTATACAAATCAAAAAAATTGATATGGTGCATAAGATGAGAATTAAGTAATTAGTGTAGCATATCTGAACGGGAACTAAGATGGAAAGAATAACATATGTTTAGTACATTCAGATCACATAATTGCCTCTAATATTTCCATGAATATTCAGTGATCATGTCTTCATACAAAAAAAAAGAAATCACAGAGAACCCCTGCCAAGAACAAAGCTGAGCGCTAGCAACTCTACAAAATAACCCAAGTCATCTATAATGATTCAGCAATATCTCATAATTCTTGCACACCCTGGATAACGTACCACATCAATTTTTCTCCATCAAACTGCACACACATCTATGACAAATTCCAGCAATTAGCTAGTTAATGTGCTGAAATTAGACCATGATACAAAGAAAAGAAAATTCAAGTAGGATGAGACTCCACCTTATCGTGGCTGTACAATTTGTGCATCTTGGTCTTCACGGTCCACCTCTTACACCAAAATCAAGTCCTCTAATTCAGCTGTAAGTGAAAAGAGCAAAACAAAATTAGGAAAACCAAAACGCACGAACGGAAACCATGCAATGTGAACGTATCAAAAAAAAATCCTAGCATTTGACACATGACAAATTTTGGTACAAAATGCCTCCTGTTGGGTACAAAATTCTATGAACAATATTAAAAGCATTTGATGTAATTTCAATTCATCTCAAACTTCTGTGGAAATCTTCCAAATTTCTCAATTGTTATGTAATTGTTCCAGAGAAATAATAAATTATAAATGAAATTGGCTAGTCAATTTTATAATGCAAAGAAGGTAAGTACGCAGATGCAGCATAATAGAAGAAAATGTTTAACATCAGGCTAATACGTAATCAATCTTGTACTGCCGCTGCAGGCTGGTTTTGTGTGAACTGCGCTGCTTGCACTGCTGATTTCGTGCTGCTGCTGCCCATCTCTGATGCCAAGGTTGCAGGGAAGAAACGCACGCACGAAGACCATAGAGAGCAGCATGCCGCTGTCCCGTGGCGGTGCAGCCTGTACTACAGAGGTCGGGCAAGCCCAAAGAATTTGGCCATGGAGACGAAGGTCAGGCACGTCGATGGAGACGGCAGCTGCGGCAGAAAACGGAGGCGAGGGAGGAGAGCTAGGCGGCGGTGGGGGAGGCAAGCTGGCCGGCGACGGGGAAGTCCCGTTGGCTGGCGGCGGGCTGTGCGAGCTGGCCTGCTGTGGGGAAAGGCCTCTGGACGGCGGTGGGCGAGCCGAGCTGGCCGGCGGCCGGCAAATACTGCTATCCGGCGGTGACGTCCTTGCCGGACCGTGTAGAAGGCGAGGCAGGCTCGGCCGCGAGCGAAGGAGGCCGCCGGCGGCTAACTCTAGCATGGGTGGGTTAAATGTACGGAGGAAGAGAGGAACGGGAGGCGGCAGGTGGAGCCGGAGGTGGGCCGTGAGGACGACGACCTCGGGAGGAGAGGATGCGTCGGTGGCTGGGCTAGAGGAAGGAGAGGTCGGGGCGGAGCTTGGCGTGGCGCGCCGAAGCCGGAGGAAAGGGGGAGCGGCCGGGTCGCGAGCGGCTAGGTCGCGGCGGACGGCGGCGGCGGCCGGAGCCGGAGGAGAGGAGGAGCGGCTGGGTGGCGGCGGACGACAGCGGGGTTGTAGGAGGAGGCGAGGAGGAGCTGGAGGCGAGAAGACGTCTCCGTTTCTTCTTCTGTGGCACCGCTTTGTTTTTTTTTGTTAGTGCAACAGGGGACTGACAGGTGGGGCCCACCGCGGTACTGTAGATAGCTACAGTGTTAGCTACAGTACTACAGTACCGCGGGTGGCTCTCAGGCCGGCATTTCCCATGTCCATTATATAGTTAGTAATCTATGTGTGGCAAATAGTAAAAGATCAAGAAATGTGTGGCAAATTATAAAGGGCTAAAGTAATACAGGCAAATTGTAAATTCTCCCTCTTTGATTCGAAGGATTGTTCAAAGGAATTGCAATTAGAACATTCCACTTTCACTCTCTCAGTGGTTATGGGGCGCGTTTGGTCGTTTGGTGGCCTGTATCATGCCAGATCACACCCGCCATCTGCGATCGCAAAACGTGACTTGCATGCGGTTCTAGGCGAGGCTACTGCAAGCAGTATCGGGCAAGGCCGTTGGGCATGCTCGAATCGAGCGTGCTCGTGGAGCCAAGCCCTGGCGAGCGCAAGTTGCAGCGAAACTAGTCGCTGGTTGTACGTGTGGAGAAGGGCGGGACACACATCAATGTGTGCCCACCACTCTCTCTCTCTCCTCTCACTAGTTTGTGTCACCGTCCAATAGCACCTCTCACGTCCCATCAAACTGACCGACGAGATCGACGAGACGGATGGCCGGTGCCTCCTCCTTCGCGCCTCCACCGCCCATGGATCCCGCTAGCGTCGCCGCTCCCCGAGCAACGATGACGGTCGCGCACAGTTTGAGGCGGGGACGGATCGCAGCGTGGCGGCAATTAACCCCGTCCTTCTGCGTTCGCCCAATCGGCCCTCCCCAGTGGCGCAACCAACGAGTGCCGCCGCTCGGGCGGCAGCGCCATCAAGCTCCACTTTTGCCAAGACCGGAATCTTGCAGCAGGGCAAGGATGATGATACGGCGCATACAGTATTAACCATGTTAACTGTTGATCCTATTGTTGATCCTATTGTGTTGAAGCATGAGGAGAATAAACTGGACATAGTTCAAGCACCAAGATGCATGCATGAGCGGGGAAGCTTCTTTGATTTGCCACGTCCAGAACCACACCAGGTTAAGTACGAGTTTGGTTTAATTGCTACAGCTAGGTGCGTGAGTATTGGAGATTGGATCGCAACCAATTCAGATTTCTTGTTTTTGTCTGTGCCGGTCAAAGAGAAATACAAGAAACAAACGATGCTGCTATGCATAAAATCAGCTGCTATTTATTTGGGATTTTACGACCACCAGATAAGAAGATACGCAATATGAGTCCATTGCCGTGGGACGTGCTGTCGTTGCAGGCTTGCGGTTGGGGTCCACCAGAACCAAGTCGACCAATAATAAAGATGGCGCATATTATTTTGGTTTGTTAGGACTATGCCAATGCAAGTCTCTTGACACGGTTTCATAGGCATTTTGCTTATGTGCCATGTTAGTTAATGAAGAGAGAGGGAGAGGTTGTATCACGTGGCCATAGGCAAAATAGAGTATTTGTCCAATCATATGCATGCATGAGTCCAAAATCATTAAATTAGAGACAACCTCTAATAAACAACCCATTGACACGGTTGTCTCTTAAAATTTTAATACCCATATGCTAACGTGCTAAGAGACAATGCATTGGCACATGTCTTATGTTTGGTACCTGCCGAGATGTAAAAGGCAGATACTATTTAAATTACTACTAGATATCAGGATCAGGATCGTATCAGGGATAGATGAGTTGAGTTTGTCGGTCAAGTTAGGAGTCCAACTACTATATAAGGTCAGGGTTTGAGTTATGAATTAGACACCGTGTGTATTCCGGTCGCCGGCCGCCATTATCGAGTTTGGAGTATTCTTGTCAAAAATCTCTGTTGGCATGTGAGTTCCTGCTACCTAGGATATTACAAGCTCAACCTATACAGTTCGTCCACGCTATTCCTTCGACTAGAAGGGTTGACTTGTTGTTTCATGCAGAGTTTGTGAATTTATTCGTAAACTCGCGATTGCTACTTGCTGCGATGGAGTTTTGTTCCGTGAAAGATCGGGCCAACAAAGGATCGAATCTCGCCATGAGGTTCGCTCCACATCATATGAGCCCTAGGGTTGGTACGCCATTAGGAGGGTGGCGATGCTGGCGGCGCAGGAGGCCGCAAGCACCCAGCTGCTTGAGCCGTGGCCTGTCAGCCCTAGGCCGTGATCCTCCTGCTCTGTCGTCTTCTTTGTGACCCCGATCTGGGATTCGAGCGACCGCCATCTCCACTCGCCGGCCTCTCCAACTCCTGCACCGGCAACGGTGGCATCGACATCGGCAACACCCAACTCAAGGAAGAGGAAGGTCAAGTACCCATCACCGTCTCCAATGGTAAGTTTTTGATCCCCAATCCGTGCTTAGGGTTTCTTCATGCTCAAGTAGATGGTAGTAGATCTAGTACTAGTTGTTGTAGATGTTGCTCGAGTAGATGGTCAGTAGATCTAGTACAAGTTGTAGTAGATGGTGTAGTAGCTGTTACTCTAGTAGAGGGAGAATGGCATTCATCCTTGCACGCTTTCAATGGACAATGTTATTGATCCTTGCACACTTGCAATGGACAATGCCATTGATCCTTCAACGCTTCCAATGGATAATGGCATTCACCCTTGCACGCTTGCAATGGAGAATGTCATTCATCCTTGTTGAACGCTTGCAATGGACAATGACATTCATCTTTGCACGCTTGCAATGGTCCTTGCTTATATGACTGACCCATGTGCTTCTTTATTCGCAGAGCTGGGAGGCGCTCTGCGATATGATGCCTCCTCCTCTTGCACCTCTTCATGACGTCATCTACCACAACATTGCAGTTCGAAGGGTAGTTGTGCAAGGGCTAGAGGACGTTGTCACAGAGATGTAGCACAAGAACTACGATGGGGAGAAGGGTGAAGTCCGTCCTCCTCGCCTGGGAAATGAACTAACCGAGGTGATGCCACGACGCTTCTATGTCGAGCTCACCTACTCCGACCTTAAGGCCATAGTCCTTCCTTCAGAACTGAAGCCGCTGCTATTGAAGAAGCTCAACCTCAAGTAGTCCAAGTCTTAGCCCAAGCCCAGGACCTCCATGCCAATCATGTGGTCCAAGTGTTGTGAGTACTTCATGCAGGTTTAGTGGTTTGAGGAGGACCTCGTCATCTTCAAGGGCTGGAGGGATTTTGTCAGGGAGGAGCCAGACATTAGTGACCTTGTGGTGTTCAAGTATGACAATGGGAGCTTCGACATCAAGGTCTTCAAGTACATCAGCTCCACTCAGAAGGTGTTCGAGTGTGACATCCATCACAGGTGATGATCTCCGACAGTTTAGATGAAGTTGAAGAAGTGGTTTGTAGGGCAGTTGTATGAACCCTCATATTTTGGGTCACGTGTGTATACCCCTGGATGTTGTTAACTAATCATCTTGCATGGGATGCACCTGATACAAACCTAATTAGGCTATGTCTGCTCATTAGCTGCAACTCTATCTAACTAGGTGTTAATTAATTATCTCTGATATGTGTCTGTGTGTGATGTTGTTGTGCTTCTCTTTCATTGTGCGTGCTGGTAACCTCACCAAATTTGAATGTGGTGAGGGGATCTCATTTCTGTGACACACATGGAAACATTGATATCAACCAAACAACACGTCTTTGCATGTGGAGAGCCAGAAATGGAAAATAGCAGGCAACCAAACGAACTTCAGTTGAGTGCCCTGCAGTGCGATGCAGGTATACCTGGCCATGTGTCGGGCCGAGAAAAGCCCGACACAGAAAACCCAGGCCCAGGCCCGCCAAAAGCCCGATGGGCCGCGGTCCGCGGGCCGAGCTTCTTCCTGAAATGCGCAAAATACAAAGCCCAGGCCCAGCCCGGTCGTCGGGCCTAAATTTAAGGCCCAAGCCCATGATTTTTGGGCCGGGCTTTGGGCCGGGCTTCCCATGGCCAGGACTATATGCAGGACACCAAATAGCATGTGCAACCAGGTCCAGAGGCTGCATCGCCCAGACCTGGCCCCATGGTGGGGCTGAATTCCATGCAGGCTACCAAACACACCCATAGTGGTTGCATGCATAAGAAAAAAAGTGTGAGGGCCTGGGTTCGAGTCCTCACCTCTATCTTAATGGCAAGTCGGGGGTGGGGAGACGGACACGGGGTTTCGGGTCACGAGTGCGATGCTCCTATGTTATGTAAAACATTTTTTATTTTTTTCAAAGTGTCAAAACAAGTCCACAAACAAATTTGGATATAGATCAGGATTGTGTTAGCACAAAAAGTTTAGAGGAGAAAAGAATTTTTTTTAGCTGTGTAAAAAGACAAAAAATTGTCTCGTACAAAGTCATTTTGGAGCGCCCAGATTTGTCTTTTTACATGCATGGTGCAGAAAATCCATATCATGTCATGTCATATGGATTTCCAGTGGGGAGACCCCCTAGTGTTTTTAATTTTTCAAAGGAATTGTATAGTATATCTACCCATACGATTTTTTCATATAGGGACCATTTGATTTGAATCAAAGAATCCTCCAAATAAATTATGGATTGTTTTGCTACACCACCATCCTATAGGATTTCTAGAAAGAGGTGAGATCAAATGGAAAAATTCCTATGTGTTACTCAATCTATATACAGATTTTCCGCGTGTTTCCGGCAATACAACCAAACAACACATGCTAATCATTCCTTCTTTTTTTCTCCTAGGATTTCAAGTTTCAAGACATTCTATTTATGCAATATTCCTATTTACGTGTTTCTCAAATCCTACAAATCAAAGAGTCCCTGATTGGGCTAAAAAGCATCTGACTTTAACTGCAAAATTCAGCGGTGAAGCCCTCCTACCCACACCCCTCTTCTCCTGTCTCGGGGTACTGCCATTTTTCTTTGTTTTTATAAATCTGATTTTTTTGAAAAATCTAAACATTTTGTAAACTGAATGATGTTGATTCATTAGCTTCTCGATCTTCTCCATCAAAGGCTTGGCTTCGGCCTCTTCAGCAGCAGAAGTCTGGTGTAACCACGCTTGGGTCTTCACCAGAGGTGCGCGGGCATCAAAATCCGGCAGTCCTTTTTGCTGGGTACTGAAGTAGAACCACTTCTTGCGCCAGTTCTTCGCCCGGTTGCATCGGGGTTTGTGAGGATGTCTCGCAGCACCGCCGAGTTAACGACGGTTATGGGGTGGTCGGCGAAGTAGTGTGCAACCTTTCGCGATGACATGAACACATCGTAGGCTAGCTTCTGATAATGCGGGTACCGCTGTTTTGATATTGAGAGGACCCCACTAAGGTAATAGACGTGTCTCTGTATGCCATGAGGATGGCCATCTTCCATGCGCTCGGCCACCAGTACTGTGCTGACCACCCGATTAGTTGCAGAAACGTACAAGAACAGCGGCTCGCGCTCCGGGGGTGCAACCAGGATCGGAGGGCTCGTCAGCACACGTTTGAGATCATCAAAGGCTGCTTGTGCCTCGGGTGTCCACTCAAATTTGTTTGATTTCTTCATCAGCTGATAGAACGAGAGCGCCTTCTCGCCTAGTTTGCTAATGATGCGGCTGAGTGCCGCGACTCGACCGGCCAGTTTTTGGATCTCTCGAAGCTTGGTTGGTGGTGGCATGGTCAGGATGGCTTGTAGCTTCTCCGGGTCCGCCTCGATGCCCCGGGCTGAAACGAGGTATCACAGGAGCTGTCCGGCTGGCACGCCAAAGACACACTTCTTAGGATTGAGTTTGATCTTATAGTGCTTGAGGTTGGCAAATGTTTCGCGCAAGTCGTCGAGGAGTGTCGACTCCTTTTTTGTTTTGATGACGATGTCGTCTACGTAGACTTGAACGTTGCGTCCGATTTGCTTCCTGAGACAGTTTTGCATCATACGCTGGTACGTAGCACCCGCGTTCTTGAGCCCGAAGGGCATAGTTGTGTAGCAGTAGACGCCGTAAGGGGTGATGAAGGCAGTCTTGTACTCATCCTCTTCTCTCATCCTTATCTGGTTGTAGCCTGAGGAGGCATCCAGGAAGGACAGGCGCTCGCATCCTGCTGTTGAGTCGACAATCTGGTCGATACGCGGTAAGGGGAAGTGGTCCTTGGGACAACACTTGTTGAGGGAGGTGAAGTCGCGCACATGCGGAGTATCTTCGAGTTCTTCTTCGGCACCAGGACAGGGTTGGCGACCCAATCTGATTTCTTGATCTCTCGAATGAATTTTGCGTCTAGTAATCTGTCGACTTCTTCTCCAATAGCTGCGCATTTTGGCTCAGAGAACCGGCGCATTGTTTGCTTCACAGGTCTAACTTCTGGAAAGAGTTGGAGAGAGTGCTCGGCGAATTCCCTGGGAATGCCTGGCATGTCAGCTGGACACCAGGCGAATATTTCCCAGTTCTCACGGAAGAATTCGACGAATGCGCCTTCCTATGCAGAGCTTGATGACACGTTGACCGTCTTCGTCGGGTCCGTTGGGTAGACCTGGTGCGATCTCGTGTCGTTTGTTGCGCTGAAAGCATCGTCGGGTGCCTGCTTCTTTGTTTGAGGGAACACTGTGCGGTCGTTAGTGAGAGAGAGCTCCTGGAGTTGTTCCTGCATCCCGGACATCTCGGATATTTTCCTGAATTCTCTATCGCAGCTGTCTGAGCGCTGAAAGTTGCCTTTCACGGTGATGATTCCTTTGGGTCCCGGCATCTTTATCATCAGGTAGGCGTAGTGAGGAACCGCCATGAACCGAGCGAACGTCGGGCGTCCAAGGATTGCATGATATTGTGACTTCCAGTCGACAACCTCAAAGTCGATCTTCTCTGATCGAAAGTTTCCTGGTTCACCGAAGACAACTGGGAGTTGCAGCATCCCGAGTGGCAAGATTGCTTTGCCTGGGACTATGCCATGGAAGGTGGTGTCCGATTTCGGAAGGTTCTCGACTGATTGATTCATCTTGCGAAGCGTGTCCGCAAATATGATGTTGATTCCACTTCCTCCATCCATGAAGACTTTGGACATGGCGTAGCCACCATTCTGGGCGTCGAGTACCAGGGCAGCGTGCCCTGGTCGCACCACGGCTGGGGGTGATCCTCACGAGAGAACGTTATGCTTGTTTGGACCCCTTCAGGTATTCGGGTACTGCCGGAGGCGCCATGACGGCCATATTGACCTGCCGAGTGATGTGCTTCTGCTCCCTGTTGGTTGGCCTCCCCTTCTGTATCATGTTCATATGTCCACGAGCCTCGGGGTACCGGTCCGCCGAGTCCACCGGGGCTTCTATGCGAGCTTGATGGTGTACCGCGCACATGGGCCTGCTGGTGGAGCAGGAGGAGGGGGAGGTGGTGGAGGAGCACCTCCTTTTGCTGCTGCGCCTGGAGCTGTTTGTAGGCGTTTTATGTACGCGTTTGTTAGCCTGGTGAATTTTCTGCAGTCCTTTACCAGGTGGCTGGAGTGAAGCTTGCCATCTTGGCCTTTGAACATGTGAAACCTGCATTCCTCGTCCAGCTCTTGATCACCCGAACCTTCGGGCGAGTCATCACGGCGCTTGCGCCACTCTTGTTTGCGGTATCCATCTCCGCGTGCCCCGTAGTCGCGGTGATCATCCTGGCGGCTCCTGCCGTGATCATCCTGACGGCCTGCGCTGCGGCTGTGATCGTCGCGGGTGTCGACGTAGCCAGCCGCCACAAGTTCGACTCCGTCTGGGTCATCGTAGTGGTGGGATTTGCGTTTGTGTCTTCTGTCATTGCCACGGCCGTCTCTTCGGCTCCAATTGCCGTGGTTACCGTTGCCACGCGGTGACTCGTGGTGCTCCCGCACCAAGTCTTCTCCGTCCGCCCATTCATTGGCTGTTTTCATGAGTTGTGCTATGGACTTTGGCTTTTGGCGCCCTAATGCTTCCCGGAAGTCATGCCTGGCGGCTCCAGCGATGAACACGTCGATTGCCCTGTCCTCCGATACCACACCCACAGAGTTGCGCATCGTCGTCCATCGTCTGATGTATTCTCGTAGTGACTCGTCTGATCGCTGCCTGCAGGCTTGCAACTCTGTGAATGTTGCCGGTCGGTCGCATGTTGGGAGGAAGTTTTTGATGAAGTCCTCCTGGAAGCGTTCCCAGGAGTCGTATGAGTCTTCGGGTAGACTCTTCATCCAATCCCGTGTAGTCCCCGACAGCATGAGCTGGATGTATCGCATTGCGGTTGTTGTCGAGCCTCGTTGACAGGAGATTGCTGTCTTGTAATCCTCCAGCCACGACGACGGTTCCTGCCTACCGTCGAACTTGGGTGTTTCAGACGTGAGCCTGAATCTTTTGGGCATCTTTGTCTCGCGGATGCATCGGGTGAAGCATAGCGCCCCGTAAGGCTCCCACTCCTCGTCTGAGTATGAGTCGCTGCTTGGAGATGGGGATGGGGATGGGGATGGGGATCCCGTCTTCGTCATGCGTCTTGAACGACACATCCAGGTTGCGGGTCAGTGCCGCCCTCTCGGTTCCTGTTAGGGGCGCCAGCCTGGATCGCGAGCGGTGTTGCGTCCCTCCAGAGGATTGGACAGCCGACAGCGCGGCACGTCACGCACTCGACGCGCTAGCAGCCTTCCTGCGCTCGTCGAGGGTTGCCTGCAGGTTCTTCAGCCTCAAGTTCTCCTGCCAGAAGATGTATTTGTGCGCAGCGAGTCCTTCGGGCGTCGAGTCCTCGGGCATCATGGTACAGTCATGTATGGCTTTGATTGCTTTGATCGCCTGCTCCTTTGTGATGACGATCGTGCTGTGTCTGGCATGGTGGCTGTCATCGGATAGCTCCTGACGTCAGGGCGACTTGCACCACTCACCGACGTCTCGGGTGCTCTTCCATCCTCGTTCTCTATGTGCACCATGCAGACCTGGCAGGGAGCGTCATGCGAAATTTTGCTTTTTTCGCCGCCGCTGCGATTGTTGATGAAGGCAGCAGCGGTGTCGAAGTAGAAGTCGATCATGGCACGGCGCCCACAGTCGTTGTTGATGTGGAAGACTCGACGTCCATTGCGTCGTCGTCTGACGTGGCCCCCTTTGCCGATGAAGGTGCGCAGTATGCAGTCGATGGAGATGCGAGTGCCGATGGCGGTGTGGCGGGTGGCGTAGCCATCAGAGATGCCATCTCTGAAGGTGTTGGTGATGGCAGCGGAGTCGATGGAGGTGTGGCCATTAAGGACATCATCTCCGAGAGCGTCGGCGATCGCGGCGGAGTCGATGTAAGCGTGGTCGCCGACCTTGTGGGTGACGATAACGCCATTTGTGCAGATCCAGTCGATGGTGATGCGGGTGCCGCAGGTTGACGCAAGTCCACCGAGCAGAACGTTCCTGATTGGTTAGCAGTAAGGTTTGAAGGACCAAAGGTTACGTTCACACCTGATTGCAGATCTGAGTTCGCCGGTTGCGGTTCCAGCGAGTGCGGGTCGTAGTCGAAGGAGCCGAAGCGGATTGGTCCCGTGATGGTCACCGGCGGGCTGCCGGTTGCTGATGCAGATGGAGCCAACGAAACCGTGGATCCACGCCACTCGTTCCCACAGACGACGCCAATTGACGAGGTGTTAGCTCGTCAAATCCCATGGTTAGGCACCTAGGGTTGAGATCGGGAAGAAGATTTGGTAGCGCTGGCGGTGACTACGGCTGACAAGCAAGATTTTACCCAGGTTCAGGCCCCCGGAGGGTAACACCCTACGTCCTGCTTGTCTGATTATTGATGGTTGTGAACAATGGTGTTACAAGGGAGACCCGGCGAGATGTCGATCTCGCTAGGGCTTTGATGGCTAGAGTATTGCGTACCCAGGTCGGCGGCCCTCCCAGCCTTTATATAGGAGGCTGGGTCTCGGGGATTCGCAACCGACTTGGTTTACAAGTAAGATAAATTTAAACCGACCCTATCTACGCTTGACTTGGAGCATGCTCCTTCCTTATGGGCCTCGACTCTATCCCTTAATGGGCCTTCATGCAGGTCTTGCTCCTTGTACGTGCACCAGGTATCCTCACAGTGGGGCACCCGAAAGGTAGGCCCATGTCACTGAACAAATTTTGAATCCGAACATTTTTAAAAAATTTAATTCTTTCCAAATCTGAACATTTTTTAAGAATGGACAATTTTCACATATGAACAATTTCAACATGTTTTTCGAACTGAATAAAATTTGGAATCTGCTATGCTCTATTTTTTCGAAACAGGGGCAAAAGCTTTGCCCATCGATTTATTAAGAAGAAGAGTCCCAGTTTATTAGTGGAAGAAACCGGACGAAAACCATTCAGCAAACACCAAAAACACAAGAGGAGCCAACACAACCACAAAGGGCAACATCTAAAGCAAGCAACACCCAAAACGACAACCTCCCTCTACCTAAACAACCGCAAACTGACGACTACTCTAGAACCATGCAGCCGCTGAATATTTCCTTGATATTCCCTTCTTTCTTCTTTTGCCCCTGATGATAGTAACCGGACTGAGAGATTTCCCCACCTTCCTGATTACGTCCTCCGAAGCCTTCCCTGCCAAGACGCAAGCAATGTCCTTGCCATAACCCAGGACTAGTCGCCTCTAAACAGGCGAGTAGGCCGTAAAGCTCTTTAGCAAAAAGGGCGACGGAGCTAGGAGTCAACAATCCTTCACTGTCCACAGAGGGCGTGGAAGCTCTATAGCCACTATAACGGAGTGTGTATGCTCAACATTGCTCCAACGAATACATAGTTAGCTTGATTGTCTTTAAACCTCCATGGAATCAGTTGGGTTAGCCTTTTGTCTTTTATCTGCTGCATAAGAATTTTTATGTCGTGTGTAAGCTATTTGTTCTTGGTTTCAGTATTGAACATGTAAGCATCTTCGATCCCTACGGTCTGAGCACTTAACTATATCCTGAATTGATTGTATCTCAGGTGTTTGAGGATTGGTATGCAGGTTGTTGCATATAATATAGGTCCGTTGTACTGTTATAGTCTACTATTGTTCAAATTAGTGTTTGGTCAACTTCCACTAGGTGTCCTTGCAAAAAAATGGATATCAAGCACTGACGCACTGTTTTCCTAAAGTCCATAGGCAGTGTATAATTCTGATAGACATAAGAAAAGGAAAAAAAGGTTATGTATTAGCCGAGAGAAGTCTATAGCCTACGGGTTGAATATCTGATCCATTCTCATCCTTCATGTTTCCATGGGTAGTTGGTATTGTTCCTATAACTATTTACTAAACTAGAAAAATACCCCGCGCGTTGCAGCGGGAATCTCTCTATAAACTCTATTTTGTAAATAAAAGAATATTAGACGCTTGAAACTTGATGTTATCTAGGAAATACAAATATATTCATATATACTCGGAGAAAAAGTTGTGGTGCACGTACAAAGGAAGAAAATAGAGATTGTACACGAGATGGTGGGAATGAGATAATGAAACTATTATTATTCCTTTCTAACTACCTTAGTAATTAAGCATGACGTACTACATCGGAATAACAGTTTGGAGAACTGATAATACAAAGCAAGTTTGTAAATTCCGCGACCTGCATTCAGAATGAACAGAGATGATATATTGGATGAAAAATAAAGGAGGGATCGTAACTCCCTGAACATTTAGGAAAGCTAGTCACTTTCTGATTGCCAAGAGCGCTGCAAATTATCAGCCAACAGAGCACTCGTTTTTTTGCAAATCTATCAGTAAACAATCTAGTACTAACCTCACGTATTATCTCTTAACACACCAGAATTGGACAACTATAAACAAATGATCATAGAAGCAGTTTTCTCAGATTTTAAGGTTTCTCTCTAATCCAGCGACCTGCAAGAACTGCAGATAACCGTAAATAAAGAGCACATCAGTATAATATATACCAACTAAACCAAAAGATATATATGGTGAGCCACTCGTGGATGGAAGTTGCAGGCGCAGGAGATGCATAAGGAGAAGGCGCCTGCACGCTATCGAAATCCAGAATTGTATGGAAAATTTTGGACGTCCTCGGCAGATAGTCCATTACCCTTGCCATCAGCGTCGAAATCTGCAAAATCCAAATTAATCACCACTACTATTAAAAGAGCGAGAGGGTGGCTGATCCAAACGATCTGGACCTTTTAATCACGATCCAACGACCCACAACCTTCCGATGATGAGCACCTCATCAAACTCTCTGTTTTTCTTCTCCAAAAAAAATCAAAAAAAAAATGTAACCCCACTTCCTCGCCGCACGCCCCGCCCGCTCCAACCACCGACGCCGCCGCACGCGCACGTCCGCTCCAACCACCGACGCAGCCTCACGCCCTGCCCTGCCCGTCCGCACGCCCATGCCCTACCGGATGCAGCCGCCGCCGCACGCCCTGCCCGCTGTCGCGACGCCCTGCCCTGCCCGTCCGCCAAGCCCTGCCGGACGCAGCCGCCGCCGCACGCCCTGCCCTGCCGGACGCAGCCGCCTCCGCACGCCCTGCCCGCTGCCGCGACCCCGCCGCACGCCCTGCCGCACGCCGCGTCCACTCCTCTCGGACTGCACTCCTCCGCGTCCACTCCTCTCGGACTGCACTGCTTGTACGGCGGCGCCGCCATCACCCTGTCTGGATAGGGCCGCACGCGTGCCCTCGCCGCCGCCCTGCATGACGCTCGCTCCGCCAGCCCCGCAGTCTCTCCCTCGCGCCTTCACAGCGCGCTGCTCGCCATCTCCTTCTTCCTCGCCGGAGCTCTGAACGGGGCAAGTGTCCGGGTACAACTCGAGCCGCACATTACCTGTTCGACATAATGTGCAAAAGATACTTGATCATGATATTGTGGCTTCTTTCTTCTGATTTTTATTGTATGTACGCATTAATGTCTTATTTGATTGTTGCTACCCCAAAACTTTTCCTTGATTGTCTTATTTGTACATGATGAAAGGGACTAAGGAGTCGTAATTGTTGTGATTCGAGCAGCGAGCCGCATCTTCCATGCCCCTGGTTACAGTCCCAACGCCCTCATGGCAGGCTCAAATCGCTGAGGTATTTCGTATGTCTCCACTGTATCTGATTTGAGAAAATAATCAAGATCTTCAGTAATATTGCTCGAGCTTTTAGTGATACTTCATTGGTTTATGTGCAGAAAAATCGGCAAGCATTTTCATAAGATAACTATAGGTAATTATGTGATCATGAAGGACTAGGTGTGCCAGGATGCTTCGTTGGAGATTAATTTGTTACAAATTTTAGATCAATCTGTGTTGATAGTGTTTTGGAGGCGGATCATGATGTACAGCTATAGTCTTTACAGCTAGCTGGAGATGTTCTTAAGTTCGAAAAACAATCAGAAGTGGCAAACTTGAATGTAAAATTTAAATAGACTGTATAGAGAGATATGACAACTGAAGGTTGTTAGCAAAACAAAATGTTGAGGCGCATTTCCTCACAAAGATCTTTTGGTTTATTGCTGTTTTGGTCCATGGATATTTTTACTGATTATATTTTTTTTCTATTCCTTGCAGGTAATTTTATTCAGTTCATCGGACTATCCGCTGAAACATTTTTATTGTTGAATCTAAAAATATATTGGACATGATTATAACCATCAACAGATATCCGATTTTCTTTGGGATATGGTATTCTTTGAATGATTGCCGAAATGAGAGAGGACCTGGAATTGTTGACTTTAAGGGCTGAGGTACTTCAAATGCCCACTATTTCTTCTCTTGTAGCTTATTCTTCATCCTTGGTTGATGGCTTCTTGCAGCTGTAGCTTGACCAAGCAGGTCAAACTTTATTGTGCTTACCATATAAGCCTAGATTATTGTACTATAAGCCCCAATAATTTGTAGCCAGTGAGACTTATTAACTTAAGCTTCCAATTTGTTTTATATAATTTGCATGTATTAAGAACTTATGTGATGCTGGGAAGATTCTTGGCCAACTATGTATCCATTTTCCAATAGAAAAGATAGTTATGACAAAATAGTTTCAGCTCAATTGTTTTTATGGTGATATATGTTCGTTTCAGGTTACACACGAGCATAAACACAATGATGATGGTACTGAACTTACCGATTTTATTGAGCACAACAATGATTATGGATCTATTCTCTCTTAGTGTCACCACCATCAAGAATAAGCAGACATTTATCGGATTCCGAGAGTTTTCCTCCTTCTATGTAGGGAGTAACATTCGAGATGTACTTTAAGCACCTGATTGATTTAGTTAATTTCCTTATAGATACTTGAGAGTTATTATTGCCTCGTGCTTTGTTGGAATATCCGCTATAATTGCCTCCAAATTACATATGCTTCTTTGAAAGTTATAATATGCCTAGATTTATATGAAGATTTTCATGATTGCTGACAAAATCACGGTGCATCTCTAAGCTCCTTGCATGGGTTGGGTCGCTCCTCTGGTCGATGGAATTACCTCGCCTGCATTTGTCCTTAACTTTTCCAGAACACACTTTCCATTATTCCTGACACTGTGGCGCGTTTAATCTAATCAAATGACTTTTCCTCTTACTCATGTTTTGCAACTGATATTGACTTCTCACATTTTTTTTTTATTTTTTCAAATATTTGGATTTTTTAATGTTTTGTCCATGTTCTATGGTTATGATACATAACGTACCTAGAGTTTTGTAAGAAAACATGTATTTTTTTGCTGCACTAGGTAATTGCCCTTGCATTGCAATGAGGGCATCATCTCAAGCATGTGATTTTAGGATTCTTGTGCACACCAAGCATCATTGTCAAGTTTTGAACAAATTCATTATACTATGTTTGTATGCAAGGCGTGTCAACAGACATTTTGAGACATAAAACAGGGTTTAGTATGAGCTGGCGTATATCTCTACTATATAATATCAGTAAACGACCGTGGTACGTCTGCGGCAGTTTTGCACTTTAGTCCCTCCATTATGTTGAAAACAACCAGCAGTCCTTTTACTTACCGGTTCGCCCTTTTTTTGCACTTTAGTCCCTCCATTATGTTGAAAACAACCCACAGTCCTTTTACTTACCGGTTCGCCTTTTTTTTGTCAACGCAGAGGAGACCCTGTGATCTGGATCCGCCGCCGACCAGGAGGACCTCCGCCGCGCCCCTGTGCCTCGCATCGGCCGCCCAGTAGGAGGACCTCCCCGCCCCTGTGCCGCAGACCAGGAGGACCTCCGCCGCGCCCCTGTGCCTAGCTTCCCCAGCCGCCGAGCAGGAGGTCCTACGTGACGCCCCTGTGCCGCAGGTCTGCCGCGGACCTTCCTCCGCGTGCGGATGGAGCTCGCCGCCGTCAGCTCGCTTCCCATTTGGCGCCTCCGAGCACTACGAGCTTCCGTCGTCGCGGCCTCTGCGCTGGCTTCTTGCTTGCTCCCATGGGCGTCTCTCTCTCTAGCGCATCTGCCTCTGCTCCCTTGCCGATGTTGGTTTTCTTTGATCTCTGTCACCAACTGATGTTGCTTCACTATCGTGGCCAGGGGTCCTTTTCTGCTTGGTAAACTAATACCATGTGATATATGAATTAGCCTTTGCACGCAGTCTTGCAGTGGTTTATTTCCAGTTAGTAATATACTCACGGGAATTATCTGGTCAGATTAGATTCAACTCCACTATACATTATTGAAACAAAACAAAAATGTCTTGATACATGAGTGGATGTGGGAAAATAAACGTGGTGGTTTGTGGTGGTAGATGCTGCAGTCCTTTCCTGCAAGACTAACATGTACAGTTAAATCAGCATTCTTTCATGAACTATATGGACCAAAAATACATGAAGAGTATTTATTCTGCCTGTTCATGATTTCCTCTCAGAAATTGTTGTCCCTCCAGACTTATAAGAGAAAGAAGTATAAACCCCCCCGCTCAAATTTCCAAAAAAGAATAATGACCCCCCTAAGGGCGAGGTTTGTAAACGCAAACCAAGAACTTCGTGAGACAATTTTAGGCGGTATTTACAGCCGGTACTGTGTACTCCCTCCGTTTCAAAATAGATGATTTCCAATTGTTCAAAAGTGGATGTATCTATACACGTAACATGTCTAGATACATCCACTTTTAGACAAATAAAAGTCATCTATTTTGGAACAGAGGGAGTACATGGCAATATGCAGCCAAAACAAAACCGGGTTCGAATGGAACCACTGGTCTGTTTGTTGTCATTCTACTTTCCGACTTGCTGAGTTATTTTATGTAAATTTAAGATTATCTCATATCTGCATATTAAGTTCAAATTTGTTCGCCCGTTACAACGCACGGGCATGTTTGCTAGTTTACAATGAAACCGTTACATTTGATATATTAGAGTCAAGTTTACACTACAGGCTCTCAGGTTCCTCATCAAAGCCGATTTAGAAGTTCTTGTATTGAATATAGTAGGTCGAAGAATAGAGCAGAGATTACACGACATGATAGGGGAATAAAGGGATTATAATGAACTCAGATACACCTTTCAGGCTCTGATAATCTGGTTCAACACGAATCGTCGGTTTTCTGGTTGAAGAAACAACAAAAGCACATCAAAAAAAAAAAATGGAGGTAATGAGTAGCTAATTGTTTTCCATACAGAAAGTGATTAATCAATTATCAGATACCAGTCCTATGTGACACATGAACGTACCGATGTAATGCTATCTAAACCTACAGAAATGCATCTAAGTACAATTAAAAGACTCGTATGGAAGGGAAGCAACAATTAGAAACTCCAACGCTTCACACCCCGTACAGGCACGAAATGACGAGCGCATCAGTAAACATTGCGTATTTTTTGGTAGGAAGAGAGGAGAGAAGATTTAGGTATCATGCAACTTCTGCTTGTTTGTTCAATTGTTCATAACATGACATGTTCCTAGAAAGGAAAGAAATCTCTTCTTCTCGGAGGTGCTCATAGGGGTAGGGTGTGCGTGCGTGCGTTTATAGGGGTGAGTGTGTGCGCGTGTATATGAACGCCTGCATTGTACTGTGTTTAGCAAAAAAAAAATCTCTTCTTCTTTGAGAACCAAGAACCACGAAGCTGTTCAGACGATTTGATTCAAAGTAATTTTTTTTTTTGAATTTATATTCAAAGTACATGGTTTATTAGAAAGTAGATAAGTCTTTTTTTATTATGTTGTAACTTCCATGTTTTTTAGCAGATAATGCACTAAAGATCAATTTTGCATCTCACTTAAATTAAACATAATTTTTCGAAAATAGAACATATTTTTTCTTAATGATTTATAAACTATTTGGCTCTTAGAATTCCCGAACTTTTATTAGTTAAAATGCTTCCTCCCTACTGGCTTATTTTTGAACTATTAATTAAAATATCACATGAGTTTAAGTTACATGGTCTCATTCAAAATTGTAAAATATATCTTTGATTTTTTATATTTATCTCTCAAGCACGGCAATGCATATCTTGTCCTATATATACAAGAGAGAGAGAGAGAGAGAGAGAGAGAGAGAGAGAGAGAGTAATAAGTATGTTATAGAAGTTGTTTATATGTAGATAAGAAATGTCCAAAGTATAATAAAGAGTTCATACATGTAGAAATGTACACATAAATTTTCGTGTATTAAAAACTAAGATAAAAATATACTTAAAAAATAAAGAAAAAGAATAGGGAAAAGATAGAACAAAGAAAGAAGAAGGTAGAAAAAAGCCAAAGGAAAGGCGCAGGCCTTGTGGGCCTCGACCGATCGCTGCGCTGGGCCTGCGGCCCATATATCTGGCGGACTATATGTTTTTTCCTTCGACGATCATCTGGAAACAAAAGAAGAGGCGGCGGCGCTGCAATGCACCGTGGCGGCGGTCGACGTGGCAGAGGAACCCTAGCGCAGGGTGCCGGAGGAGCCATCGGCGGGCGTGGCGGAAGCGGGGATCGTTCTTGTGGTCAAGGCGGATCTCCAGTGTTGCCGGATGGCGGAACCGGAGGTCAAAGCGGACCTTCAGTACTGCAGGGTAACGAGGCTGGAGGGGCCGGAAGCGGCGGGGTTGGCGGAGCCGCCGACCGAGGGCGATCCCTAGGTAAATTCTCCCTTTACTAAATGCTCAACGCTAGTCTCAGGTGTGTGATCGTTTTTCTTGACCTGAGCCGATTGAATATTTTAGATAGTATAAGGAAATTAAAACACGCGAAATTTGATGATAGATAGAATTGACTGTTCATTTTACCCACACGACTTGCGCACTCTGATGTAGACATTGATACTAACGTGTCACATCACACAAGACACAACTAGGTGAACAGATTATTACAGAGGAGATGACTGCAATTTACGGCTTATCCTTATGTGATCCCTTTTATTACAATGCCCTTTTGTGGTTTAAGTTTTGCCAATAGAGAGGCTTTGCTGGTCTTATTCCAATCAGTGACAGTTTAGCAAAAAGTTGATGTTCCAGGTCAAGTGGAAGTTGCAGTTTTGGGAATTGTAGAATGATTTTCTCGAAAAAATATAACTAGGGGAACTAGCTATTACTAACAGCACTGCTTAATGTTTTACTTGTATCACATGACTATACTTAGAAATATTTATGCTAAATAGATCAGAAGTTTGGCGCTTGAGAAAAAATCAAAAGTTATGACCAAGTTATTGATAGGTGCACTGAAATTGTGTTACTGGAAATTTACTTTGACTGCTATACTGTTTGGGGCGGATGCTTATACGTTAACCTTTCTGCTCCAGGCATAAAACAGAAAGTGAAGAAATCGAATCGTTTCCCCATTCCCTTTGTCCTTGAAAAATTGCAGATGGTGGATGTGAAGGATTTAGGACAGAGAGGAAAGTTCCTGCTCAAGAAGCCTAGTAACATACATCCATCTCACAATATAGAAGTGTACTTGGACCTTGAGTCACCTGCCTGCCTGTTTCGCTTGCAAATAATGCGCAGAATCTCCCACCCCAATATTCTTCGCATTGAAGGATACATTGAAGACAATGGGGCATTCACCGAACCAATATCTGGCCTGCTATCTGACTATGTCAGTACCAGATTAAATCTGGCGAACAATCTAGATATTATACCTTCACAGGCATTTGAGAACATAGTCAGGTAACGTCTTTTGTTTCAGTCAAGCTGTTGTTACAACTTTGCACATTACCCTCATTGAATTGTCATGTCGGTTTGACTTTCAACCTTCAAGTACATAGCTGATTTCGACTCTGTACAAGATGAGTTCCCTGATTGATATGTCAGTTAGTATTTGGTTCGAGGTATTATGTATTTATACACTTTCATTTGATCTTAGACAATCTTTGAAAGGACTCTTTGAGTTGCACGCAAATGGTGCATACCATGGGAACTTCAGATTGCAGAACACATATTATCAAATTCTAGGCGGAGATAATTTGATTGTGAAGCTGGCAGGATTTACTCCTCGAGGTACGATATATATACATATTTTTGATTGTGAAACTGGCAGAATCTACGAGATGGCAGTATTTACAATTTACCATAATAAATTATAAATACTAATGTAATATATCTATGACTTCAGGGTTTAAAACTGTTGATGAGGGCATCATATTAGACCTGAATGATTTTGGTTCTGAACTTCAGCTGATCTTAAACCATATAAGATCTGTAAACACACAATATGATTGTCTTTTGCTCGAGGATTTGGTCAAGAAACTGAAATCAATTAAAACTACGTAAGTGTATGAATGTTTTTATTTCGAATTTGATTATATTGCTTTTGCTTACTGATGATATGCTTTTTATGTTTTGCCTAGTAAGGATCTAGTGAACATCCAAGAAAAAGTTCTAAATTATGTCTTCTTTTGGGACAAGAAGAAAAGAACAGCCGTGTTTACATGTACAATTCCAAAGAGGCTAGATGATCCCAATGTTATAAAGTGGGTTAAAAACTACCATATCTGTAAAATGCCTTGGGATAATAACACATATCATGGACTGAAGAAAGTGATGAATGATTACCGGAATGACAAGTTCGGCACCAAATACAAAGGTTCAGACAAAGTTCACCATTTCAGATTTGTTAGTGGTGCCTATATCCACGAAGAACAGGTTCAGGTAACTTAGCAAAACATTTGGATTAAATATGATCTAAAAATATTATTTAATTGTGCACTAATATACAATGTTATCTGCAGGATAAACTGACTATGTCAGTCGACGATATTATTCAGTTAACTGATTTGGGAATATTCCTTGAAGCACATAGGCTTATGCCTTAGGTAGTTCTCCTTTATTATTTCTTCATTTCACAAACCTGAAATGTTGCACTTTAACTAGAAATCTGCAGTACAACTTTAGCATGGTTGAAAGTGGACGATGAGATGAAATATGACAAAAGATCTTAAGAGTATGCGTTGTGCCATGCTTCATTATTTTTTTCACGCCAAGTTCAGTACACGCGTAGCAATCTTATGGTCAGCAACCAATTGACAGTAATTATGCATGTTTCAAACGTTGCTACACTGTGGTTATACATGGATAGTACCGTCTAGCGTCCTGGTTGGAACTAGTGGAATCAAGCCTGGTATTTGTGTCCTGTCCAATACTATGAAATGACTATTTGATGACTTGCAGGTGAGGCTAGCCCTTCCTGTGGTGTACCTGGTCAGCCCTGACGCTGAATTTGAAGTAAGACAGCAAGCAAGCGCCACTCACTGCCCAACAACAGCTGCGCTGGCATTCTTAATTTGCATGTTGACAGCTGTCTGGCAGCGTGTACATGCAAGTAAAGTACTTGTGGTTCTAATTCTAACTTGTGTTGGTAGCTCAGGATATTAGAGTTATATACCGGCTGGTTGTGTTTTGTGAGTGACTGGCGCCTGAGTTTACTGTTAGAATATTTTGCATGGATTTTACTTGCATGTGCAATTAGTGCTGTTGCTTTGGAAATAGTCGTTCAGTATTACAAATTCCAACGAGAAACAAACATGTACAGTAGTACGTTTTAAAAAATCAAGTGCTTGTTTGCATCTAATGGTGGCGATCTTTGTCTCCACTCTTTTGTTTGAGGGAAAGCAATCAAGGTGGATAATATTAAGAGTAAAATACATTGTACTCGGATACGACTTGCATGCTCAGAGACGGTCACCGGTGCTGGGACGTGATGCATTTGTCAATGTGGCGCCCCCAGCACCCACATGTCAGGACACACGTGAATGTTCAGAAGAACCCCTCAATTAAAAAGCAGCAGCAACAGCACATCCCCCACGGACGCTTATTCTTCCCTGCACGCACGGGAGGCACCGGAAATGCAATTGCACACCTATGTTGCCCCTCCCGGCACTATCGCACCGGAGGGAACCTATGTTGTATTATAATGGCAATTATTTATGAAAATCATTTATTCAACTCGAATCCAAACTTGAGATCCACAATCGAAAAACTTGGAACTTTCTATCAAAATAACTCTAAGTTAAAATTGATATAGATCCCCTGAATACAAACAAAATAATCTATATATTTTAGTGGGTAATTTGGAATTCTACTATTTCACATCACATCGAACAAGACCTCTTGACATTTTATAACATTTTCTTTTAATCTTTATCTTGCAAAAGATTTTATCACCATGATGATTTCGAATTACCAAAATTCATCATGAGTAATTTGACTAAGAAAACTTTCATTCGTCAACAATGTTACAATATTTTATTAAGTCCTTTTCTTTAACTTCATCAAATACCTTTGATTCCTTTATTTTGATTCTCACATTCTCCCACTGAATTATATGAAATATTGCATCTTCAATAATTTCAATAACTCTATTTCATCAATATGAAGCATCATATTAAATCTTCAATAGAATTGAATTAATGGGTAGATTCCACTCCTTTATGTAAATTTCGAAATCTACTAGTGCCTAGCACTTTGCCAATTTCGAATCTACCAAATGCCCAGCATTTTGTGGATTTCGATTTTCATTAAATGCCTAGCACTTTATGAATTTCGAATTTCTCTAAGTGTCTAGCACTTTTGTGATTTTAGTTTTATCAATTTATTTTTATAGATAACTTTAAGAGTCTCTAAGAGAACCAACGAAAAGTGTAACTCCAAATTAAAGATTAAACCAACTTAATTATTACTCAAAACTTTAAGTAATATCTTGAATCAAAACAATAAAGACTTAACAAACAAAACTTAATGACATATTACAATAAAGAAGATTATAAAATCGAATTCACAATAATTGGAATTCCCACACATACTTTATTATTCGAACACAAACTCTGTTCCAGAATATAGAATATTCATTACACAATGATCGAACTGAAAATAACTCTTATTTAAAGTCCTAGTGTAAATCTTCTTCATTGACTTGGATCGTAGACATAGTGGTGATCATGGCGCCATAAAATGCGTTCTTTCACTGTGCTACTTCTGGGATGATTAGCTACACTCCAAGCGCATCATCGATGTCACTCCAGAAATTTCTCTTCCTTCCAGCATTAGCTCCTTCCAAAGTACCTGCCACTGGTGCAAGTGTGAGCATCAATTAGTATCTCATACCAATGATCATAATTGCTGAAATTATGTCAATATGTATAACTCTTATACCTGTCCTGGTCCAGTTTAGATCCCCATGTTGACTATCAGCTTCTGCTTCCTTGAGAAAGGCAAGCAGCATCTGAACTGGCCACTCATCCGCCATGCGATTATACATCGCCACAAAGGCATGATATGCAGGTGGTAGTGCCGTCAGTATAATGTCACTGAAAAACTCATGACTAATTGGATAACCAAGTCGTCTAAGTCTTTCCTCTATCCCAGCTACCATAATTTCAAACAACAGAATGGGTTCACCCAACTCAAGTCGAATGTTTATTAGTTCCCTGTTTAGATTGTAATGCTCAGTGCGCACTTGACTTATGAAACGAGCTTTTAATACTTCCATGAGACGGAAGGGACGTAAGTCTGGAAATAGACCGCCCAGCTCCGGATCAATACAAGTGTGCATGAGCTCCTTGACAATACACTCTTCACAGAACATGTGAGGCCCATCATGGACTTCATCGTCTGCGTCTATGAGATTCAGAACTTGTTCCTTTCCTGTGTTCTTCAGAACACTCACCATGTGGTGAAACCACTCTCCAAAGTTGTTTCCATTTGCAGCTAACGGTGCACGGCTCAACATCTGATTGAAATGGTATTTTTCAAAGTGGTCCATACTCTACAACAAAACAAGTTTATTCAGACTTATAGTTTATTACTAATTTTAATGCACTACTTTAACTCAATTAAATTGAATCCAAGATATGCTCCCACTAAACCCAATAATCCTCTTGATTGGCACTAAGTGATCCAGGGCCCGATAACCCGACGAAACAAGCATGGATACATGGCATGTTCGTGACCAACCGGTAGGCACCATCACTAGTAGGAAAAAGGACATCTGTGGCGCACCCATTTTGCCTTTCTGTAGCGCATGGTGGGTGCGCCACAGATATCCCGCCACTAAATTATATTTCTGTGGCGCATCCCGGGGTGCGCCACAGAATAATTTACAGGTATTCTCGATTTGCTGTTGCCTGCTGTATAAATACAGGTATATTACAGGAAATATAGGTATATTATAGGATTTATACAGATATAATAGAAACAATAATATAGTTGACACGGTATATGAAAACAGAAACATTACTATGTCATCACATTAGAGCCCGAGATACATACATATAGTGACAAGTGCCGAATTTTTACACAAGTCATGATACAAAAGTTCATCATGTCACACGTTACAAATAAAGTGATCACCGCCTAAACTAGGATCAAATAGAGTACAGCCGCGATGATGGTGAGCAAGAGCGGGAGCACGATCATGGAGCCTTCTTCTTGATCGGCGCCGGGAACGGTTTATAGCAGTCTTTCGTCATCCACGTCCTGGTGTCATTCTGCATAGCTAGGCGTTCTTCGATGTCCCTCTGGCACAACCCTGGAGATAGATTGGGATATATATTGGTTAATAATATAAATAGAGTATGATTTATTCATCTAAGTGTATAAGTCTATAATAAAGAAAATAAAGAAGCACTTCTTGCGAGTGAGGCAAGTCTTTCTTTTATAATACATCGTCCTACCTCTGGCGCTGTGGAAGGACTCCCCTTTTGTGTTGACATCTTCGACGATGATTTGCGATAACTGCATCTGGATGCGATGGAAGTCTTCTCTAAGCTCAAAATCAGTGATTTCCCCCGCAAATTTGGTCCATTCTGAGAGATTAGATGGCATCCTCGTTTTCTCTGCATCCCGGACAAACCCTTTAATGTGATGGAGGACGTAGAAGGCCTTCTTCACGCTGCCAGGCTGCTGCTTGATGCAATGGAACTCGGTCCCATGCCTGAACCGTTGTTTGTTGTCATCGTGAGACATTCCCCCTTCTTTTCTTTTTCAAAGGGGCCTCCCTTTTGGGCGTAGCCCTCGAGATCCTCATCGAGAACACCCTTTATTCTGGTGTAGTCTTTCTTCCTATCCAAACTCCCCGAGTCAAAATAAGTGGCAATGGACCACCTCGAGCTTAGGACAATGAGTGTGCAGTACTTGTCCCAGCTCAACACAATTGAAACGGAATGTTGGAAAGGATCAGCAATGGAAGAAATCGATAAGAAAGCATAAGATACGATGGCGGTGAGCGGATGTGTACTTACTCGGGAAAGAAAGGCAGAAGAAGGCTGTTCTTCCTCTTGTTGGTCAGCATGAACCTCTGGAGGTACTCCGTGGCCATGGTCCGTGTCCTTGATCCTTCCACCAGCTGGCTGTCACACATGTAGTAGGGATCCACTACCGCGACGTACGGGGTATTATCTCTCCTGATCTTCATCGCCATATTGAGCGCGTATAGGCGGACCATGTTATAGTCCAGCCGTCTAGAGTGAAACAGCTTGAAGACGTCCTCGTACGCTATGAAGAACAGATCCGCGGGGCTTCATGGACGAAGTCCAAGTCCTTTGGCACCTGGGCCGTGAACACCGGGTAATTTGGATTCTTGTCTTTAAGAAGGATGCCCTCTAGCGTCAAGATAATTTCATGCAAAGAGTGCATGGGTCCTTGTGCGAGGCGGAGCAGCTCCGGAGGCAGTATCAGTTTACCAGCTTCATGAACTCGGGTCAAGCCATCCGCACGGGGTGATACCCTGTCTTCATTACCCCGGATAGTCTTAGGAGCTGGCTGGCTCGCAGAGGCACCTGGCCTACTTCTCTTCCTGTGCTTCTTCTTCTTGTGGCACCCCGATCCAGATGATCGAGATACCCCATATACCAGTCCCAGAAACACTGGATATATGACAACTTGATAAACAAAGACATAACCAAATATATATATATGGCTCCGAGTTCGGATGGATACAACATTACAACACAGGGTGAGGCTCCAGCGTTCGCGCAACAGGCGCAAACAATAGTATGTACATTATTTATCCAACATTGAGCCACTAGCGGAGATCGTAGCGGGTACGTAGGTAGTAGCGTGACAACAGCGGGCCTTATTCCACGGGGTTCTGCCTGGGATACTGATTCCTAGTTCTCGTACAGCGGGTACTCGGCGACGGGTGCAGCGGGGTCTGGCCACATGAAAAGCCAGGTAAGTACTTGAAGTACTCGCAAGACATTAGCCCAAAATCAAACAAGGTCTATCTATATGGCATGGCATAAGTTCGGAAAGTATCATAGCATGAGTTCGGGCATATAAGTGCGAGTCCAAACTTAACGGTTGGACATAACTTACCTACTTATCTTAGTAGGGATGTTTCGTGTTTCTAAAGTGAGATCACATTTCTCACTCAGCAACACAACTAGGTTTTCAAGCCTCTAGCCAACTCTGGCTTTACCCTAGGCTTCCAAGCCTCTAGCCAACTCTGGCTAAGCTCTCAAGTTTCCACATGATCATTGGTCTCATATTCATTATTTCTCCATGTTTGACTGGACTGACTCATAGCGTGACTTGACCCAAACATCGTCCCATAACCTAGGGACAAGGCTAGATTCTAGTTTTACACTCTCGAGAGGTTGCAACTTTTATCCACACGCTGAAGTCTAGCCTTGTACCGTCGGTACCGAAGTACTAGAACCGATCACGGCGACAGTACAAACCCACACTTCCACAACCGTTTATTCTACCCGGACACTCCCTGTGTAGCCACCGACACGTCCAAGGGACCAAGTCTTATGACGAAGTGAATCCGGCACGCCCCCAACAGATGAGTGACGCGTAGCTCCGGAACCTTCGCAAGACTAGCCCCGACCACAAAGGTAACCGACTAGACTTGCCAAATGGGTGGCGTCAAAGGAGGCTTGATAGAATACTCGGCCATGGTCCGCCCATATGAACGACGCATGGTTGTGCTGGTTGTGCTTGGTGAGTGGCACTATGTGACACAATCTAGTCGAGGGAGGTGGTTATCTTTTTAATCAAGTTTTAAGTCCTGTTATCAACATGAGCCAAGCAACACATGACATTCACATAATATTCCAAGCAGCAAATAGATCATATTGACAGAAGAAAATAGCGTCAATCGGACGACTGTGGCGGAGCTACCTCCGACCAGCGCCATCTCGTTTGACTAACAGAAAGCAACGTCATCCGGACGACTGTGGCGGAGCTACCTCCGACCAGCGCCATCTCGTTTGACAAAGAGAAAGCAACGTCATCCGGACGACTGTGGCGGAGCTACCTCCGACCAGCGCCATCTCGTTTGACAAAAATAAGCATAGCATATTAAAGATAACAATCTATAACAATGCGACATTATCCGATGCAATTATGGCATGTGAGATGCAACAGCAACCAAATTCAACCATCAAGAAATTTTCTATGGTTCGACCAAGCTTGAGATCGGGTTAACGGCTTGCCTTCAGCAGTGGGGTATGGTTCGGGAACAACTTCCACTTCATCGGAGAGTGTCGGGGGAGTATCCCCGGGTAGGGTCAAGGCTTGGCATAAGGTGGTGTTCCAAGTTGTGCCGAGGTACGGAAAGGGCCGACCTGTTTGGGCCTGGGAAGGTCCGAGCTTCATCTTGACCTGGAGAATACAGGCCGACCTATTTTGGCCCAGAGGGGTCCGAGGAGAAGCTGTGGGAAGGAAGTAAGATCCGAGCTAGTAAAAGATATTAAGCGCAAGACCCAAGGTACGGCACGGACGCGCCGAGCTAACCGAGGTGATGGGCTGTAGGTCGGGCCGGAGTCAATGCTCCTGTCACTTCCAGCCGGGTACTAGAGCGCCTGACACGGGAGCGTCTGTCAAGGACATGGCAGAGGCGTGCTCCGGGTTCGGCGGGCCTGCACGTCTCCGACCGCTGACCACGCGAGGTCTGGGTAAAGGCTACGAGGTAGCTCTGCCAGGCCACGTCCTGTCTCGGTCAGAGGGGACATGCTAGCTCTGCCGTTAGGCTACAGGAGATGGGCAAGCCACGTCTTGTCCCCGACCGAGGTACGGTGGTACGGTGGTGACCGTTGCAGAGGCATGGCAACAGTGTTCTGCGAGGGGCACAATGGTAACCCGGCTGGCCTATATAGTGGGCTTCACCCCCTCCTGCTAGAGGAGACGGATCCAGGATCCAGCATCGAAGATCAAGAGAGAGAGAGAGAGAGAGGAAGCTCGGAACACCTCGGAGAGACCTCGGTTCAGGCTCGGAGTGCCTTTTCCTCTCTTTGTAGCATCATCTTCCACCTCAAGTTCTCACCATTGTATCATCATACAGCTCGAGGAGCAGCTTGTACTTGTCACTTTGAGCTATACACTGACTAGGATAGTGCTGCAGTAGGGGTGTTACCTCCGCAAGAGGGCCCCGAAGCAGGGTACATCGTGGTGTGTTTTGTGTTCTTGCTTTCTTGGTTCTTGTTCGTGTTCTTGCGTGTTCTTGCGTGTGCACTTCTTGAGTGCATAAACCCTCCCCGGATTCCCCCAACGACCATTCGGCCCCATCTTAGCCATACCTATGGCATCTGCCGTGATCCCACCACGACAGTTGGCGCCCACCGTGGGGCAGATTGAGGCGTTGGAGGGAGTTTTCATCCGGACGGGCTCAGGCGAGCGTGTTCTTTCCGGGCTTGTCGCCAAGATCGGAGAGTTCACCTTCATCAGCGACAACGCGGGGTGTTTCGCCGGCAAGCCCTTCCCCGAGCACGGCTTCACCATGATGCTCGGCAGCTTCGTCACGTACGTTGCTGTCGAGGTTGTTCGCGGGTACCCGGAGCAGGTGCTCGTGGACGACGAAACTCCTCTCCTCGCGGCTTTAGGTCGGCGCATCACTCGCCCCGAGAGCTGCGTAGAGGTGATGGTGACAGGTCCGGTTGACGCCGCTGGCAAAGTAGATGCCAGCCAGTCCAAGGCAGCCGAGGTTGCTAAGGTGAGATCTGCAAAGCCCAGGCTAGAGAAGGACTTGCCTGGCACCCCAGAGCTGCGGGGCCGAGGTGCGACCCTGGTAGAGATAGTGGATACGCTGGCAGACCCAGTAAATCCAGGGTGGACATAGTGGTGACTGTGGCCGACCTAGAGGCAAAGCGTGTCCTGCTGCAGAAGGAGGCTGTAGCAATGATAACAGCTAGAGATGAGTTCAATAGAGATCTGCGCGAGTACAATGCAGCGAATGGCTTCACCCCGGTAGCGGTTGATACACATAGGGGAGCCGAGGTGCGGCAGAGAGGCAAGGGGCTCAATGATGAGCTAAACAGGGAGGCTCGACCTACCACCTCGGCTAGGAGTGGGAGTCGCGTGTCAACTGGAAGGCCGGTGTATAGTTCCCCTGCTAAGAACCTCAGAGCTGCCGAGGCAGGCAGGGCCGAGCTATCCGGATTATCTGGAGATGCATGGCGTGCGCAGCAGAAGCGAGTCAATGAGTTAGTATATGTGGCTAACCAGCAGAATGAGGCTCTCCGCAGAGCAAATGCCGGGGCTGGTGATTCAGAGATGGTTTATTCAGCTAGGCCAGTCAGTCAGGTGTCCAAGGGGCAAGCCTCGTCTCCACTCGTCGGAGGAGCCGATCGAGCCCGGAGTGTCACCTCGGGTCAGAACCAGCAGCTGCAGATGTATGATCCAGTCCTAGCAGCAAAGCAGAAGGTGGGCCAGGGCAATGCTAGCCGAGCTAAGGGAAACCCCGGCCCAGGCAATGCGAGCCGGGCTAAGGGTAACTCCGGTCAGGGAAATCAGAACGGCGGTCAAGCGGCATCGGCTGGCCGAGGTAAACCACCTCCGCCCCCGAGGTATCAGCAACAACCTCGGCAGCAGGGGCAGTATCAGCGAGAGCCGGAGTATGTTCAGCAACCTCAGAACGTCGGTCAAGGCGATGACCGATATGATGATGGAGACTCGGCCATGGCACGAGCTGGATACCACAGAGTGGATGGGGCGTTGGGACCTCGGATAGGAGGTCGGATGTTAGCTCCAGGCGATGTCCGTAACAAGCTGGATAGACTCTACTTGTCTGAGCAACTGGAGGAGGAAGGCCCTCCTGGTCCGGCATGTTTTGGACCTCGGATCATGAAGGAGCCACCACCACCAGTATCTCAGTTCCAGTTAGGTCGGAACACCAAGCCATACAATGGGAGCACCAAGCCACAAGATTGGCTGACAGATTATGTATCCTCGGTGCACATTGCGGGGGGCAATCGCCGATGGGCGGTCCGGTATCTCCCGCACATGTTGGAAGGTCCAGCTCGGATCTGGCTGAATAATTTGCCGGAGTATAGTATCAACTCCTGGATAGACTTGGAGCTGGCGTTTAACAGCAACTTTGCTAGTACATACAAGAGGCCAAACCGACCTCAGCTCCTGGCGGCATGTAAGCAAGATGATCATGAAACTGACCGAGAATTCTTAACTCGGTGGAGCAATGTTCGGAATTCCTGTGAAGGAGTGGTAGAGGCCCAGGCCATTTCCTGGTTTGCAGATGGCTGTCGACATGGCAGCATGCTGTGGCAGAGGCTCCAGAGAGATATGCCGAGATCCCTAGCAGAAACAATCCGGGTTGCAGATTCTTATGCCCTGGGTGATCCGATGCAGCCAGCAGCAGAGGCAGGAGCACGTAACAGAAGGAGGGAGCCAATAAACAACCGGCTCGGACCAAGGTGTAATGACCGTCAGGAGTTCGGACAGAAGAGGAGGGAGCCGGACTATCCATACCTCCAACCAAGTTGCAGCGGTGAACCCGGATCAGCCCGGAGCTGGAGGTGTCCAGAGGCCAAAAATCAATGGTCCGGCATTTAGTCCGAACCAGGAGCCACCCATGACCTATGAATCAATGATAGATGGTCCGTGCTGTTACCATACGACTGACCCGCGCAAGCCAGCCAACCATTCAACCCGGCAGTGCAGCTGGAACCGCAGAATCAGAGAAGAGGGGGCAAGGGCCGGAGGAATCAGAACAGGACCACCACCTCAGAGATTTCAGCCGAGGTCCCACCCTAATCTGTCCGGAGCAAATGTTACCCCGGTAACCACTGCACCTCTTCCGAGGCCTGCAGCAGCAAGACCCGTGAATGTGGTGAATGTCCGAGGTAATAACAACAACAATGGTGCCGGACCAAGTCAGCAGTATGAATACCCCGGAAATGACTATAGAGAGGTTCATGCGAGCTATGTGGTCTTTGTGACCGAGCCAACTGACAAGAAGAGCGTGCAGAGGCGTGCCATGGAGGTGAATGCAGTAATGCCGGTGGTGCCGACCTATATGAACTGGTCTGAGCAGGAGATCACTTGGAGCAGAAAGGACACACCTCGGATCATGCCGAGTCCTGGAAAGTATGCCCTGGTGGTAGATCCAACGTTGTGTGGGCCTACCAACAATGTGAGGTTCACCCGAGTTCTGGTGGACAATGGCAGTGCCATCAACATCATGTACCGAGACACAATGGTGAAATTGGGCATCTCGCCTAATCAGTTGATGCCAAGCAGTTGTACTTTTCATGGGATTGTGCCCGGCGTTTCCTGTGCACCCATGGGCAAGATATGGGTGGATGTAGCATTTGGAACCAAGGAAAATTGCCGAGTTGAGAGTATCGAGTTCGAGGTGGTGGACTTGGAGAGTGCATACCATGCACTGCTTGGAAGGCCGGCTTTGGCCAAGTTCATGATTTCCACCCATGTTGCATACCTGAAGATGAAAATGCCAGGGCCTAATGGGATCATATCCATCTCGGGTGACTACAAGCGAGCAATTCAGTGTGCCTCGGCGGGATCTAACCTAGCCGAGTCTTTGGTGATCGCAGCCGAGAAGAAGAAGCTGCATCAAGTGGTGGCAATGGCGCAGTCAACACAGCTCGGCCTGTCCGGACTGATGAGCCCGGACTCAACTGCGGCGTTCGAGGTACCCAAGGAGACCAAGAAGATCCCCATTGACCCGGAGCACCCAGAGCATGTGGCCATCATTGGGACCGGGCTAGGCGAGAAATAGGAAGGCGAGCTCTGTCACTTCCTCCGTGAGAATCGGGATATCTTTGCATGGTCGGCTAAGGACCTGCCAGGTGTTCCGAGGGAGTTGGCAGAGCACTCTTTATTTGTTAGGCCAGAGGTGAAACCGGTGAGGCAACCGACCCGTCGTCTCTCAGACGACCGGAGACAAGTGGTGCTGGACGAGCTGGCTAAGTTGCTTGCAGCCGGGTTCATAATGGAGGTACTGCATCCGGACTGGATATCCAATCCGGTCCTGGTGGAAAAGAAGAAAGACGAGCCAGCCGTGGTCAAGGTGTGGCGCATGTGCATTGACTTCACTAACCTCAACAAGGCGTGCCCAAAAGATCCATTTCCATTACCTCGGATTGATCAGGTGATCGATTCCACTGCTGGTTGTGAACTGTTATCTTTCATCGATGCGTACTCTGGTTTTCACCAGATACCACTGAACCCAAAGGATCAAATAAAGACCGCTTTTATTACCCCGTATGGGGCGTATTGCTATCGTGTCATGTGTTTTGGTCTGAGAAATGCCGGGGCAACTTATCAGAGGTGTATGCAGAAATGCCTGCACTCTCAGATGGGCAAAAATGTGCAAGTGTATGTCGATATTGTCATCAAAACTAAGGAAACATACTCTCCTCGAGGATCTCGAGGAGACATTTGTGAATTTGAGAAAGTATCGGTTGAAGCTTAACCCGGACAAGTGCACCTTTGGTGTCCCGGCTGGAAAGTTGCTCGGATTCCTGGTGTCTAGCCGAGGTATCGAGGTTAACCCGGCCAAATCCGAGCTATTGAGAGCATGAAGTTACCGAAGTGTTTGAAAGATGTGCAGAAGTTCACAGGGTGCCTAGCCTCGTTGAGCCGATTTGTAGCTCGGCTAGGAGAAAAAGCCTTACCTTTGTACCAGCTCATGAAGAAAAGTACCGGGTTTACATGGACCCCGCAGGCCGACGTGGCGTTTGGCGAGCTGAAAAAGATGTTGTCCACTGCCCCGGTGTTAGCGTCACCATTGCACAATGAGCCGATGTTACTTTACATTGCGGCCACAAACCGAGTTGTAAGTGTGGCAGTGGTGGTGGAGCGCGAAGAAGGTGGCAGGTCGGTGCAGAGACCGGTGTATTACTTGAGCGAGGTGATCTCTACCTCGAAGCAGAACTATCCTCACTACCAGAAGATGACGTACGGTGTTTACCTGGCGGTCAAGAAGTTGAAGCATTATTTCCAGGAGCATCCCATGACGGTGGTGTGCGAAGCTCCAATCTCGGAGATCATCGGGTGCAAAGATGCAACTGGCCGAGTTGCCAAATGGGCGATTGAGGTGTCTCCATATGCACCACATTACGAGAGAAGAGACGCAATTAAATCCCAGGCGTTGCCGGACTTCTTTTGTGATTGGGCCGAGATGCAGTATGAGCCACCCAGGCCGGACTATAATTATTGGAAAATGCATTTTGATGGGTCCAAAACAAAGATCGGGCTGGGGGCTGGAATAGTCCTCACCTCGCCAAAGCAAGATCAGCTGAAGTACGTGCTGCAGATTCATTTCTCAGCATCAAACAATGTGGCGGAGTATGAGGCCTTAATCCATGGCCTCAAGGTGGCAAAGGAGATCGGTATCCGGCGTGTAGAGTGCTTCGGCGATTCCGACCTGGTGGTGCAACAATCTTCTGGAACTTGGGATGCTCTGGATGCCAACATGGCGTTATATCGGTTCCATGTGCAAAAGATATCCGGGTTCTTTGAAGGGTGTGAGTACAGGCATATACCTCGGGCAGAAAATGATGCTGCCGACGTGTTGTCAAAGCTCGGTTCATCAAAAGAGGCAGTACCACCAGGGGTAGCCCTGAATCACTTGAGAACTCCTTCAATCAAACCTTCTCCTGAATCCGAATCTATTTTCATCCCGGCGGAGCAAGAGCCCGGACCTGTTCCAATGGAGGTAGACGTCGGATGCGTTTGGTCGGACCCGGGGACTGCGTGGCAGAGCTCGGGGACTGCTCATCCAGACTCGGGGACTGGTCGCAGGATGGTGGAGGAAATAATGGAGGAGATTATGGTGGCCGAGCCAATGGAGGTGGATGAGGAACTTTTTCCTTTGCACCCGGTGCCGGAGTGGGCGGAGCAAATTATGAAGTTCATAACGGAGGGAAGCACGCCAAGTGACACAACCGAGGCTAGGAGGATTCAAAGGAGGGCCAAGGCGTACACCATCATCAACAAGGAGCTCTATAAAAGAAGCGTAACCGAGGTGTTGCAACGGTGTGTTGAGCCAGCTGAAGGCAAGGAGATGCTTTTGGAGATCCACCAAGGAGAGTGTGGTCATCATTGCAGCACAAGAGCTCTGGTGGCCAAGGTGTTTAGGCATGGGTTCTATTGGCCCACTGCTCTTGCGATGCAGAGGCCATAGTCCGGAGATGTGAAGGATGCCAAAGATTTGCCAAGCAAACGCATATGCCGGCTTCGGCGCTCAAAACAATTCCTATCACTTGGCCGTTTGCGGTATGGTGTTTGGATATGGTGGGAGAGTTCAAACCAGCCCGAGGTAACATGACACACATATTGGTGATGGTGGACAAATTCACCAAGTGGATCGAGGTGAAACCAATCCGGAAGTTGGATGGTCATTCAGCAGTGACTTTCTTGAAGGAGATTATTCTGCGATATGGCTACCCCCATAGCATTATCTCGGACAACGGCACTAACTTTGCTGTTGGAGAGTTCGCTCGGTTTTGCATGAACAAGGGAATCCGGCTGGACATAGCCTCGGTGGCACACCCGGAGTCTAATGGACAGGTGGAAAGATCAAATGCTCTAGTGTTGGCCGGCATCAAGGCTCGGCTCATTGAACCACTGCTGAAAACGCCGGGGTGTTGGATAGATGAGATACCAGCAGTACTGTGGGGTCTAAGGACCACGCCAAATCGATCGACTGGCTATACGCCATTTTTTATGGTCTATGGGGCAGAAGCTATGCTACCCACTGACATCGAGTATGATGCGCCCAGAGTGGCAATGTACACTGAAGCCGAGGCAAAAGAGGCTCGGGAGGATGCAGTAGATCTGCTTGAGGAAGCGAGAGAATTGGCCTCATCTCGGTCAGCAATTTACCAGCAAGGTCTCCGACGTTATCATAGCCGGAGTATCAACCCTCGTGTGTTTCACGAGGGAGATTTGGTGCTGAGGTTGGTGCAGCGCAAGAAAGGCCGGCACAAGTTGTCACCTCCATGGGAGGGACCGTTCGTTGTGAGCCGAGCTCTGCTCAATGATTCCTACTATCTTATAGATGCGCAGGAACCAAGGGAAGATGGGCTGGACAACCCCGAGTCAGAGGTCAGGCGACCATGGAACGTAGCTCTACTCCGACCTTTCTACTCATGAAAGGCGCAATGTATGTACCTCGGTTAATCCTTAATAAAAATGTCGGCACTCCGAGGTAAAAGCTCGGGGACTGCCTCGCTCTTGTGCTTATGTTTTATCTCTGTTTGTCAGTTTTGTTCATATGCCGAACTATTTTGAACCTCGTCTCAAACTTCAAGTAATGTGTGCTATGAAACTAATCTTGTGACTCGACTGGCATCTGCCTAAAAGGTAGTCAAGAGCAAAGAGGAAAAAACGTGGGAGACATGAAAATGAACTCGGGGACTCGGTCCAAAATTATAGTTCGGCATGTGTCGTTTACTAACCCCTGTCTTTACCTTTCGTTTATGTCGGATGACTTTGAAACATACCTCGGAATTTACCAAGTACTGTATGCTATGAACAACAATCTTGTGACTCGACTGGCATCTGCCTAAAAGGTAGTCAAGAGCAAAGAATGCCAAACATAGTAAACACGAAAGTAAACTCGAGCAATCATTCAAAAGGATTCGACGTAAAGCTTAGAAAAGCATGGTTCGGATAAGCATGATAGTAACAGAGGTAGCAAAAGGAACTACTTAAGTTTGATTACATCTGCGTCCCGGCATACCGGGGATTTAATGAAGTTTTTTGGCCAAGCATGATAGTAACAGAGTTCAGGTCGAGGCATCAGGAATTACGTCGGCAGCAGCCGAGGTAGCCTGGGAGGTGCTGGCAACGTCGGCAGTAACCTCGGCACCAGCTTGTGGAGAAGCCTCGGTTTCTGCTTCGCGGGTGTCACCATCGTCACCTTGCTCGGCTTCGACGTCGGATTCTGTTTCGTATTCATCCTCTTCTGGCTCGTCATCTTCGGCGTCGGAGTAGGTGTCTCCCTCGCTCAAGTTCTTGGTGTTGGCATATCCAGCGAAGAAGGAAGCCATCTTTTCGCGCCGCTGGATGAGAATTGGGTCCGTGGACCAGGGCGAATTTCGGCGAAGAGTGTCCATCTTTTCGAGGTCGAGCTTCTCGCACCAAGTCATGATGAATTTGAGAGCGGCATCAGCTCCAGCGCGAGCCGAGGATGAGCGCCACTCTCGAAGTCTTTGTTCGGCTTCACGAAGCTTGGCGGCGAGCTCAGGCGTAGTATTGGGAGCATCGGCAAGAGGCCACAAGGCTCGGAAAGCAGACACACCTGCATCAAGGAGTTCGGACCCAATGGTTTTCAAGGGATGGATCCGAGCTTTGATGGCCACGATGTGGTCCTCAATGGTCCAGGCGGGGTTCGTCTCGCTACGCCTCTTCCTGTGCTGATCAGTGATATTGCGAGCCGAAACTTGGGTGTAGGTGAAGTGCTCTGCAGAAGATAGCCTGTTAATAATGAAAGAAACAGTTCGGCAAAGAGCCAGTACTGTTGAGGACAAAGCAAGGATAAGGGGGGCAAGAAGCTTACCGTCCATTTCTTTGTTGATACGTTCCAGCGTCGGGAGGAGCTGGTTAACCGAAGCTTGAAGGGCTTCATAAGCCTCGGTGGCCGAGGTGGCGCGGGCCTCGGCTAACTGGAGCGCATTCTCATGTTCCTTGGCGGCATCCTCCCGAAGTTTCTTCTCTGTTTCAACAACACTGGCCTTTTCCGCCTGCAGCTGCTCTGTTTCCGACGTCCGCAGCTCGGTGATGCGCTTCAGTTCCTTTACCAGACGAGCTACTTCGGCTTTCTCTAGTTGGAGCTTTTCGTCCAAAGAGTTCTTTTCTGCAAGGACGGCCTTGTGCTCGTCGTGGAGTTTCTTGTGGTCAAACAGGAGGGTATGGAAGATGTCCGTGCGGACGTTCATAGTATTCTGCAAGGAAGAAAAACATAGCTCGGTTAGAAAGGCTATACCTCGACAAGAGTCTCGGGGACTCGGAGTCAAATCATTGGAAAAATGTTGCCGGGGTATGCCTCGACAGGAGTCTCGGGGACTCGTACCCGAGGTGCATGATAAAGTAAGGTAAAATGGTTTGAGATTCAAGCCAAACAATTTTAACTCCGGCGGAGCGTCAATAGTTTACCTCGAATCTCGGGGACTGGGAATGGTGGATATTAGATGAGATACTGCATGAAAGTAAAGAGAATAGGACTTACGTCGATGTTTTGAGCAGCACGCAGGGCAGCGACTTGTAGGTCGTGACGCTTCGGCCGCAGGCGCTGTTTCCCGCAGGGTGCTCACCTACCGGAGCAGCTAGGGAGGCCGAGGAGACCTCGTCTGCAGAATTCCAGTCTGCGTTGTAGTGTTCCAAGGAGCCGAGGCTCTGGTCACTGTCAGTGCGCAGAGGAGGATATCCCCACGGTCCGCCCTGCTCGATGCCCCTAACCGAGGCCTCCAAGGCTTGAGCAGCCTCGGAGCTTGAAGCAGGCCGGTTATCCAGTATAAGAGATGTCCTCCGAGCATATTCGTCGGCCGGAGGAGCAGTCTCATCAACGGGTGCGGCAAATGGAGGATTCGGCGTGTCACCGGGGAGGAGACCTCGGTGCATCCTTGAAGGAGAAGAGATAGTCAGGGTGCCAGACCCAGATGTTGGTTTGGGGGTGACCTTAGACTTCACCGTCTCTTTCTCTTTCTCCTTGCCTTTCTCCAACGGCAAGGTAGTCTGGCGAACTTTTTTGGGGCTGTTGCTTGGGCTGCTGCTTGGGCTGTTGCTTCTGCTGTTGCTTCTGCTGTTGCTGCTGTTGGTTGCGGGCAGTCTGGCTGCGGGGGGAGAGTCGAGGCTCCGGCAAGGCGGTAGCCGGAGTTCTGGCGCGATTGGTCCCCGCATCCGTTTGAGGACGCGGAGAAGTCTGCCTCGGGTGGGGGCAGATTTCTCCAAGGCCGGGCCAGACCTCGGTGGAGGAGATACGGGGCGAGAGTTCGTCGGGGTGGTCGTGGCTTCAGAGGCACCAACGGGTGCAGTCATGGAGGATACCTCCTGATCCACTTCTATGGGGTCACTGCAACGAAGGAAGATGGTCAAGTGTTAGTACCGAGGTGATAAGTTTAAGCAACAAACTTGTTGGCTATAGAAGCAAAGCATTACCCATCCGAAGTAGGAAACTTCTTGCCCCCTCGGGCATGAGGAGGATTTCCGGACTTCTTCAGCCGACGTCTCTTGACCGGAGCCGCAGTGGGTCCGGAGGCTCCAGTGGCGGATGGTTCGGCGGCCGAAGTTGCGGCACAGCGCGTTTCCGGCTGGTTGCTGGAGTAAAGTTCGGAAGGTGAGGAAGGCAGGAGATAGGTACCGCGTTTATTGGTTCCATGACGAGAAATCCCTCCTCGTCATCCGAAATCTCTTGAACTGAAGCTTGTGCTTGAGGCTTACCCGCGGTGGTGACGCGGGCCGAGGCAATGGGCATGTAATCCTCGTTGTCAGGGTCCTCGTTGGATGGTGGGTCCTCGACAGGAAGATCCTTGCCGAAGTGGTCCGCAGGATGGACTCCATCCTCGGCGGTCTGGCGGGAGAACAGCTATATGGCAGACATATGAAAAGGAGTTAGGAAGAAATGGTCAAGATGAACGTCGGTAGCAAGACCTCGGTGGTAAAGGAGTACCGAAGAAAACGTCGGAACAGCGTACCTGTTTTGGTGGCTTGGTCCTGTAGTGGGGTTCCCTTCCCCATGTCCAAGCGTCAGAGATCTTGGACTTGGTGATAGCTCGGACTCGCCGAGCTACAGCGGCGTTGTCCAGTGCAACATGCGTATGGCGGGTTGGATCATAAAGACCGCTCATGTGGCAGATCTTGTGAGTCCTCGCCTGGAGAGGGGAGACCCTGCGCTTCACAAATGTGCAGGCCAGATCGTCAGCCGTCAGGACTTTCCCGTCGTTCGCAGGGTCCTCCGGGTCCTGCCATTTCGCAACATACCCATGGATGGACTTGATTTCGCTGGTGAGAGGGGGAGTGTAGTCCCAGTTGAGCGGTTCGGTAGGAGGGCTGAGGTTAAACACCGGCAGATTGAGGAAGTCCTCTTCGCCGGAGTTCTTCACGTAAAACCACGTCCGGAGCCACTTGCGAACGGTGTCCGGAGTAGCGATACGTGGGAAGATGGAGTTTCGGCGAGGAGCTATGATGGCTGCTCCGCAGGCGGTTAGTAGCTTGGGCAGATCCTTGTTTTTCGGATCCGGGATCACTTGCCGCTTAAGTTGGAAGTAGCGAGAAAAGAGGTCTACCGTGGCTTTGAGGCCGAGGTATCCCTCAGAGAAGGAAACGATGCAGGAGAGAGTGGTGATGGCGTTGGCGGGGAGGTGATGAACCTGGAGTCGAATTTGTCGAGGAAGCTCCGGAAGAAATCGCTAACGGGCAGTCCGAAGCCGCGCTGGAAGTGCGCGACGAAGACCACCCGTTCCCCTTCCTTGACTTGAGGCTCGAGTTCGCCCTCTGGCAGGCGACACTCTACCCCGGCGGGAATCCGCCGAGTCGCCCTGAGCCACTGGATTTCGTCCGGAGTTACATCCGAACCTTCCCAGCCGGCTCGTTCTCCGACCTCCAGTTCGAGGTCTGGAACCTCGGTTTGTTCCGAAGTCTCAGGAGGAGACATCTCGGCAGAATCAATCTGCAGAAGATGCACAGAAGTTTAGCAAAGAAAAAGTGAATCTGGAATCTAAGGCTATATCTGGCTAACTCAGGAGGAGTTGGACGGCTATCTAATATACATAGAGGCATATCTATGCTAGGCGAGCATCTATCCGAGGTATGAAACTCGCTACTACCCAAAAAAGTATGCAAGTAAGATCTACCGGAGGAGGTAAATAGAGTTTTATTCAAGAACATATGAAGAACCACAGCGCAAAGAGGAAGAAACCTAGGGCAATGCCTAGGGTATCAGGAAAGGGAGTACATACCGTGAAAACGAGGTGCTGAAGGGCGGCGCCGGTGACGCGGTCGCAGCGGCGACGAAGGAGCTGCTCGTCGGCGGCGGCGGGAACGTGTTTCTTCTCAACCGGAAGCGGCGGCACTGGTGGCGATGGAGGCGAGAGGGCGAGTGAAGGAGGAAGAAGATGGCGAAGTTACCCGTGGGGCCCTACTTATAGCCGCGCGCGGTAACTGCCCGCATTAACTGCGCCACTACCGCGCGGTTATCGGGAGGCGCGGGATCGTGTGCGAGTGGGCGCACGGTTACGCGGTCTGCGGCCGCACGATCGGCCACATCGTGGGCCGCAGAGTGGCAACCGCCCACCCCGGATTTCCTGCGCTGGTCAGCACAAAATCGAGGGGTCGTGGGCGGTCAAGTACTTGAGTGCGCAGGTGCGCTGTTCGGTGGGTCCGGCTGACGAGGGCGGCGTGTGGTCAGAATCTGCTTGGCAGAGGTCCGGATTCCGAAGCCCGGGCAGAGATTCTTCGCCACGTACCTCGGAAAATCTTGAGGCAAGTTGGTGCTGAGTCAGATAGCTCGGAGAGTTCAGTTCGCATATCTACCTCGGATTGGATGGTGGTGTATGGGAGGTACCTCGGCATGACTATGTTGGAGGTCGGTTTAGGAGGTGGTGTAAGGCTTGTTTTGAACCTGCTACGGCCCTCCTTCCGAGGTCGTAGGACCGCACCAGCTTCGGGGACTAATGTCGGGGGAGTATCCCCGGGTAGGGTCAAGGCTTGGCATAAGGTGGTGTTCCAAGTTGTGCCGAGGTACGGAAAGGGCCGACCTGTTTGGGCCTGGGAAGGTCCGAGCTTCATCTTGACCTGGAGAATACAGGCCGACCTATTTTGGCCCAGAGGGGTCCGAGGAGAAGCTGTGGGAAGGAAGTAAGATCCGAGCTAGTAAAAGATATTAAGCGCAAGACCAAGGTACGGCACGACGCGCCGAGCTAACCGAGGTGATGGGCTGTAGGTCGGGCCGGAGTCAATGCTCCTGTCACTTCCAGCCGGGTACTAGAGCGCCTGACACGGGAGCGTCTGTCAAGAGCATGGCAGAGGCGTGCTCCGGGTTCGGCGGGCCTGCACGTCTCCGACCGCTGACCACGCGAGGTCTGGGTAAAGGCTACGAGGTAGCTCTGCCAGGCCACGTCCTGTCTCGGTCAGAGGGGACATGCTAGCTCTGCCGTTAGGCTACAGGAGATGGCATAGCCACGTCTTGTCCCGACCGAGGTACGGTGGTCGGGGTGACGTTGCAGAGGCATGGCAACAGTGTTCTGCGAGGGGCACAATGGTAACCGGCTGGCCTATATAGTGGGCTTCACCCCCTCCTGCTAGGGAGACGGACGGTTCCAGATCGAAGATCAAGAGAGAGAGTGAGAGGAAGCTCGGAACACCTCGGAGAGACCTCGGTTCAGGCTCGGAGTGCCTTTTCTCTCTTTGTATCATCATCTTCCGCCTAAAGTTCTCACCTTGTATCATCATACAGCTCGAGGAGCAGCTTGTATTGTCACTTTGAGCTATACACTGACTGGATAGTGCTGCAGTAGGGGTGTTACCTCCGCAAGAGGGCCCCGAAGCAGGGTACATCGTGGTTGTTTTGTGTTCTTGCTTTCTTGGTTCTTGTTCGTGTTCTTGCGTGTTCTTGCGTGTGCACTTCTTG